>CM035172.1:45356473-45565416 GCA_020205615.1 Panax quinquefolius | reverse complement strand
TTCTCTCTTATTCTCTATACTTTCTCTCTATATAGCTTGAATGAATTAAGTGAAAAATAATGAAGCCCTAGGCCTCTATTTATAGAAGATTTCTAGCTTGCTTTTCTTGATGATGTGAAAAAGCAAGTGGCTTCGACGACTAATGATGTGAAAAGAAAAGTGGTTTGATGCTTTTGTAATGTGAAGCGACAAGTGGTTACGCTGTAATGTGAAGCGACAAGTGGTTTGACGTGCTGGTAAAGGTAATTACTATTAGCGAAGGTAAATACTATTGATGAAGGTAAATACTATTCACGAGGGTAATTCTTATTGTGAAGGTAATTCTTATTAATGAAGGTAAATACGAAGGTAAATACTATTCACAAGGGTAATTACTATTGCTATTCGAAGGTAATTACTTATTGATGAAGGTAAATACTATTAATGAAGAGACTCTTAGATGATGACATATAGGCCCCCATAAAATAATCAAACTTACCACAAATCATTTTATTTTTCATCAACACATATTTAATCTTTCTCAATTATTGATTTAATAATATAACATATTATACGAGATGATCTTTGACAATAATTGAATCAATAATATAAGAGATATGATCGCAACAATTCTTTGTGATAATAATTGAGTATAGGTGAGTGACTTCTCACGTAAGCATCGATAATCAATCCAGTGTCTTCTTATGCGACCTACGCGTATTCTTGTACTTTTACTACCGGGTAGTTCAGCGGTTTTAACGGTAACACCTCCGTAGTTATTTTTTATAAAATATTTTTGTCGTTTTCTCGATCAAGCAATAATTACATTAATGAGGGTCCACCTGATGATTGTGTAGTTGTATGCGAATATTCCCTAAAAAAGAATATTCCCAGACCAATCGAATATTTATATAACAACTTGCATACTTTGCAAAATTTATAAATATTACCCACAACTATAACATTATATCAAATTTATTCCATAATATTCAAAAAATAATATTTATAGAAAAATTCATCTTTATTTATAAAAGTTTGGGTCTTCTGACCTCCCCTTCTTATGAAATTTTGCCCTCGAAATTAGAAGTGCGATACTGGTATGTCGAAGAGGTAAGGATACCTTGATTTCATTTGATTCTAACTCCCAAGTCATTTCCTCGACGCCGTGGTTTCTCCACAAAACTTTGACTTGAGGTATAACCTTGGGGCGTAGAATATGTTCATTCTTATCAAAATTTGAGCAGGAACCTCTTCATACGTTAAATCTTAGCTATTAAATCGGTTCTAACTTCGATAATATGGTTCGGGTCTTTCACATATTTACGTAACATGGATATGTGAAAAGCGTTATGAACACGAGACATACTTGGCGGTAAAAGCGAGTCTATAGGCCACGAGTTCCTACTCGATCGAGGATTAAAAATGGGCCAGATGAATCGAGGATTAAGCTTTCCTCTCTTTCCAAATCTTGTAACTCCTTTCCATGGAGCGACTCTTAACAACACATGATCTCTATATCGAATTCCACGTCCTTTCGATGAAGATCGGCATAACTCTTTTATCGATCTTGTGAGGTTTTTATCGTTGTCGGATCGTTTGAATCTTTTTACGTAGTCATACGTACCAACTCGGTCCCAACAACGTTGCTTCACCCACCTCATCCGAGTATCTTTGGAAGCGACACTTTCTTCCATCTGGCGCTTGAATGGAGCCGTGCGATACTTGCTTGATAAGCTGTTGTTGTAGGAAAACTCCACCGATGGTAAGAACTTGTCCAACTTCCTTGAAATCGAGGACACGAGTCTTAATAGATCTTGAGAGTTTGAATAGTCCTCTCCATTGTCCCGTCCGTCAAGATGCGAGGATGATATCTTAGAAGCTAAATCGTAAAGTCTGTGCCCATAGCTTTTTGCAAACTAACCCAAAATCGTGAAGTGAATCTTGGGTCTCGATCGGAAACTATGGATCTTTGGCATACCATGCGATCTTACAATCTCGTTTTTATGTACATCTGAGCAAAGGCGTTCAAGTGTATAAGTTTCTCGTATCGGTAAGAAATGAAGCGGACTTGGTCGATCTATCAACAATGACCCAAATCGCATCTATGCCTTGAGAAACCTTAGGAAGGCCGATGCTTGAAATCCATGGTAATGTGCTCCCACTTCCATTTACGGAATTTCAAGTGGTTTGATGGACCTTTTGGTACTTGATGCTCGCTTTAACTTCGTTGACAAGTTAGACACCTTGAGATAAATAAACGCTATCTCTCTCTTCGTATTGCTCCACCAAAATGTATGCGAATATCATGATACATTTTGGTACTCCCGAGATGGATTGCAAGCGGTGTGTTGTGCGCCTCCATCATGATTTTATACTTTAAATCGGGGTCGTTAGGAACACAAAGTGCAGAGTTGACTCGAAGTATTCCTTCTTCATCGATTCTTGCTTCCGGCGTAGCACCTTCTTGCACTTTCTTCCTCATACGCATCGGCTCGAGTGCGTAGCTTGAAAGCGACTTTAACTTTATCGATTAAAGTCGGTTCTACTTTCGTATATTCGCCATCATCACATGGGTCCACAGAGTCTTTAACTCTATCTCCATCCTTTGCAAGTCACACAAAATGGGCCTTTGCGTTGACAATATCCTTTTCGTGCTTGCATATGATTTTACTACTCGATCGTCGGCTACCCGTTCGCTTTTCGGGATGGTATTGGATGGTATGATCATAATCTTTCAGCAGTTCAAGCCAGCGTCGTTGTGCATGTTGAGTTCCTTTTGAGTGAAGAAATATTTGAGGCTTTTATGATCAAGTAAAGATCTCCACTTTCTCCCCATACAAGTAATGCCTCCAATTTTTAAGTGCGAGAACAACATTTGCTTGACTCTAGATCATGAGTAGGATAATTCCTCTCATATTCTTTGAGTTATCGTGAGGCATAGGCTATGACTTTTCCATGTTGCATGAGAACACATCCCAACCCTTTGCGAAGCATCCTTTGTAGATGACAAATCCCTCACGAGGCGGATGGTATTGTCGAGCGGTCTTTGAAATAAGTCTCTCTTGAGTTCTTGAAAACTCTTCTCACATTCTTCGCTCAATAGAACTTTGTATCTTTAAAGTCAATTTGAGTTAATGGAGTAGCGATTAGAGAAAATCCTTCCACGAATCTCAGATAATAAACCGGCTAAGCAAGAGAAAGCTCGTGCTTGATCCTTGATTTAGGTTGTTCCCGACTTTGAATAGCTTGATCTTTCTTTGGGTCAGCGGATATTCCATGACTTGATACCACGTGCCCGAGGAATGCTACTTTCCTGAGCGAACTCGCATTTCTTGACTTGGCATAAAGCTTATATTCACGAAGCTTTTGGAGTGTCGACCTCAAGTGTTGCTCATGATCTTCACGGCTTTTGGAATAAATAAGGATGTCATGATAAAGGCGACCACAAAGTGATCTAAATATTCCTTGAATACTCGGTTCATCATATCCATGAAAGCGGCGAGGAGCATTAGTCGATCAAAAGGACATGACTAGGAATTCATAATGCCGTCTGAGTTACGAAAGCCGTCTTTGGAATGTCGTGGTTCTAATCTTCAATTGGTGATATCAGGAGCGAAGATCGATCTTTGAAAAGAATTTGGCTCCTTATGGTTGGTCAAGCAGGTCATCAATACGTGGCAATGGATACCTATTTTTGATGGTGACATGATTGACTCCAGATAATCAATACAAAAGTCGCATACTCCCATCTTTCTTCTTCACGAATAGAGCAGGAGCACCCGAGGGAAGTCTTAGGGCGAATAAAGCCCGATGTCTAACAATTCCTGCGGTTGGGTCTTTAACTCACGAAGTTTGATAGGAGCCATTCGATATGGGGCTTTGGAAATGGGTTTTGTCTGCGGGTTCAAAGTCGATACAAAATTCAATTTCACGCTCTGGGGGTAGGCGGGGAAGTTCTTCGGGGAATCGTCGGAAATTTATTAACAATAGAAATATCGTTCAAAAGCGGCGTATTTTTGTTTAAATCGTGACATGAGCTAAGAAAGCTTGACATCCGTTTTCAATAAGCGAATAGCTTTATGGCTTGAGATGATAGTGATTGATTTTAATGGTTTGGTTGTTTGAATTAGCATAATAGGTTGATTAGGAATATGAAAGCTATGACCTTACGAAAACAATCAATTTTGCATGATAAGTAGTTAACGATCAATCCCTAGAATCACGTCAAATGCAAGTATTTTTAATGAAATAAGATCGGCCAGGTAATGTGAGGGTGCCGATTTGAACCAAACAAGACTTATAAGCGAGTGGATGTAATGAAGGTTTCTCCCAATGGAGTTTCCTGAGATAAGTCGAAGTCTAATTTCTCGGTCGAATTTAATCGATTGCGTATGAAGTAGGAGAAATAAAAGAATGGGTAGAACCGGTATCAAATAAAGTATAGACTTCATTAGAGTTTATGATAAGCTTACGTGATGACCTCATTGGGTTCCTTGCTTGCTTTTTGGGAGGTCTGACAAATCCCTCTCACTTGACTACTGGTGGTTTTGACTTTTACGGGAATGATGGCCTTTGGTGGATCCCTTTGAACTTGTCTTGGTGCATATAAAAGGCTTCCTTTAGAGTGACCTTTCTTTATTATTATAACATGCTTTGAATGACATCGATTTGGGTGATGTGTCCTCCCTCCATTTGAAGCATATGATAGGTGGTCGTTCTCCTTCCTTAACAGCAGGTCTTTAGTGATGTTGGTCATTGTTGATCCCCCAAAATAGGTATACATCACCCATTATGATATTACGAAGTTACAACTACAACTTTGGCGCCCCAAAATTATACATCAACGAGTTATAATATCATAGATGCGGAGAAAACAACTACAACTTTATTATTATTCTCGTATGAGTATAAAGCTGTGAGTTTGAATACAAATATTATCTTCTGAGACAATATCTATACTCAAATAAATCCTCATCACATTTATTGATACATTATTTTACAAAAATGGTGAGGACTACTAAACAATTCTCTCTAAAACCTTCATTCCATTACCCAGGCTAAGTACTCATTATATTCTAGCCTCACGAGAAGAAAAATGGAACAAAAAGGAAAAGGGTGAGCTCAACTAGCCGATAAAGAATATTATGACTAAGATAATATACAACAAATTATCGTTAGTCTTGACGAGGGGAAAAATCTAATAGAATCTGATAAATGACAAATTTTAAATCAATATTATTGCATGTGAAATAATAATTCATTAGAAGAGTTAAGTAGAGAATGCAAACTACTATCTTACATGTATGAATTTAAAAGTTCATAAATCTATCTTTTATCCTGTAACATCAATCGATATACATACGGAATCAAATATTCATCTTTGCACTTCTGGAAAGATATTCATCGATTAGTCGTATTCATTTAAACACTTTGTTCATCTTTTACTCTGGGCCGAAAGACACTCATTCGGTCGTATTAAATCACTATTCATCTTTGCCTACTGGGCGAAAGATATTCTTGAGAAATCATTCATCTTTTGCACTTCTGGGCCAAAGATATTCAATAATATCATCATTTAAGGTGAGGATGATGAAAATATTTTTAAAAAAAGCGAATCGGTGAAACAAAATGACAAGGATTAAGGATTAAGGATTAAGGATTAATACTTTGTTTTATCCATGTTCAAAAATACCTCAAAAATAATCATAGTGGTGTAAAATTGAGAATGATCAAAACATGGATCTGATCAAAGCTAGTATCAGAATAGATATTTTAGACGAAAAGAAGAAATTTTATTTTTGATTGAATAGTTAAGTATCGTGAATAGTGTCAGTATCGTGAATAGTCTTAGTATCGTGAATAGTAACTCAGACACCAAAAGATAGAAATTTCAAAAAAAACATCTTCACGCTTCATGAATAGTACTCGTGAATAGTAACTTCGTGAATAGTAACTCATGAATAGTAACTTCGTGAATAAGTAACTCATGAATAGTAACCCTTGAATAAGTAAAAGCATGAAAAAGTTCCAAATTTGATAAAAGTTCAATCAATATTTGACATAATGATATTGAAGAAATAATATCATTTGAAAGAAAATAACATCCTTACCTCGAAAGATTAGATTCTTCAAATTTGAAACAGGATATAGTCTTATGACTTGAACTTGCCGTATAACAATACTCAAAAGTATACTCAAAATACTCACAAGAATCGCTCGATAATATAGAGAGAAAACTTGATTTACGGTGTGATTTTCAATTCTAACCTAAGCACCTATTTATAGGAAAATCTTTAGAACACAAAAGCAGAAAATTTAATATAATATTAATATATATATATAAATTCCTTACGCCCATCTTTAGAAATCTGATTTCAGCATTTCCCACATACCACATGATAGAAAAAAAAAAAAAAACGTTTTTCTTAAAATAAATAATTAAAACTTCAAAAATCAATTATTTTGAACTTGAACTTCAATAATTCATAATAAATAGCCCTTTTATCAGAAAATTCGAATCTCTTGAGTTTTTATAGGAAATTCAATTCTCTACAACTTTGCAGAAGAAAGTTTTCCAAATTCCAAGCAGAAATTGACCAGAAATCCACAAGCGAGGCGATTTTACAAATTTATAATCAAATTTCGGTCGATAAATGGGGTCCCAGACATGTTTAACATGTTTTAAACATTTATTGCAACAAAAATACTCTTCCTCCTCATATATACTCATATATCCCACATTCGTTGTAAAAATATCACCATTATTATATTATTAAAATATAATAATATATTTAAATGAATTATTTTATCGAGAAAAAGATAAAATTTTAATTTTCAACAATTGTCACATTAAAAATTTTCTCCATCTATATCCACATAAAATCAATATTTTCCTCATCATATGAATCAATAATTAATTATTCACAAATAATATTCTGAGAATCTGATATTAATGACGAGGCGGTTCAGGAAGAGGGGCTTTCGATAAAATTTCTTCTTCTTCTTGGCGCATGATTAGGTGACCAAACCTCTCCTTAGGCAGAACTTTCTAGACATTGCCAATAATGTTATCTAATAATATTATTGAGATAATATGAATTATTTAGCCGATAATGAAAAATCTTGTGTAATGTGATTATTGAAACAATGACAATATAAAATATCAATATGACAATTATTAACTCGATAAAATAAAATTTGAGCAGTAATTCTGTAACCATTATTGAGTAGTGTGCCTTCTTACGTAGAATCGATAAATAATTTGGTGCAATCTTCTTGTCTGGTGTCTTCTTGTGTTTTAACCATAGGGTATTCAATGAGTATTAGCAGTAACAACTTCTGTAGATTATTTTTAAACAACTTATATTTGTCGTTTTCTTCATCAATCGCTTTCAGTTATGGGGCCCCACATGGGCTGCTTGTGGTAAATACGAATATTCCCAAGCGATCTGAATATTCACGACCAAACGAATATTCAAACAACAATGAATATTTTATAACCACTTGCTTATTTTGAAATATTTGCGTATTTTACCCATAACTATCCACATTAATCAAATCAACCCTTACTATTTCAAAATAATAAATAAAAAATTAAATTTCATTAATAATAATTTGGGGTCTTCTGACCCTCCTCCTTATGAAATTTCGTCCTCGAAATTGGCGTACGTACACAGTGTTTGAAAAGGTGAGGATACCTCGCTTTCATTTCCGTTTCAATTCCGGTGTTTTCTCTATAGCATGATTCCTCCACAAAACTTTAACTTGTGGTATGACCTTTCTTGGCGTGGGACATGCTCCTTCTATCCAAAATCTTGGCGGTACCTCCTCATACGTTAAGTCTTGGCTATCTCAAATGGGTTCTAACTTCTATAGCGTGGTTGGGTCTTTCACATATTCTGAAATACGGATATATGAAACACATTATGAACACGAGACATACTTGGAGGTGTAGTGATGTCTATAGGCTACATTTCCTACTCGGTCGAGAATTTGAAATGGACCCGATAAATCGTGGATTGAGCTTTCCTCTCTTCCCAAATCTTGTAACTCCCTTCCATGGAGCAACTTCATGACAATCATGATCCCCTACACTAAATTCCCGTCCTTTCGATGAAGATCCGCATAACTCTTTTATCGATCTTGTGCCGTTTGTATCGTTGTCGAATCATTTGGATCTTTTCGGTGAGTCATACGTCTTAACTTTCGGGTCCCAACAATGTTGCTTCACCCACCTCATCCCAACATATTGGAAGCGACATTTTTCGTCCATATAATGCTTGAATGGAGCCACACTATACTTGCACGATAGCTTTGTTGTTGTAGGAGAATTCCTGATGGTAAATACTTATCCCAAGCGCCCTTGAAGTCTAGGACCACGAGTCTTAATAAATCTTCAAGAGTTTGAATAGTCCTCTCTACGATTGTGTCAAAGGTGGGTTTGGGGATGGTATCTTAGAACTAAATAAATAAATCCGTGCCCATAGCTTTTTGCAAGCTAACCCGAAAATCTTGAAGTGAATCTTGGGTCACGATCGAAACTATGGATCTGGCATGCCATACAACCTCACAATCTCATTCACGTCATATACTAGCAAGGCGTTCGAGTGAATAAGTCTCCGTGTCGGCAAGAAATGAAAGCGAGACTTGGTTAATCTATCAACAATAACCCAAATAGCATTGATGCCTTGAGAAGCAAGTAGGAAGACCATAACGAAATCCATGGTAATGTGTTCCCACTTCCATTTCGGAATCTCAAGTGGTTGCAGCGGACCCTTAGGTACTAGATGCTCGCCTTTTACGTTGACAAGTTAAACACATTGAGATAAACTTTGCATCTCTCTCTCTTCGTATTGTTCCACCAAAATGTATGTCGAAGATCACGATACATTTTAGTACTTCGAGGATGGATTGCAAAATGGTGTATTGTGTGCCTCCATCATAATCTTGTACTTCAAATCGAGTCGTTAGGAACCACAAAGTCTAGAGTGGACTCGAAGTATTCCTTCTTCATCGATTCTCGCTTAGGAATAGCTCCTTCTTGTACTTTCTTCTTCATCGCATCATTTCAAGATTGGGTGGCTTGAAAGCGACCTTAACTTTTCTATTAAAGTTGGCTCTGTCGTATACTTGACATCATCATCACTTTTCGTTCGCATATGATCTTCTACTCAACCGCGTCGTCAGCTACCACGTTTCGCTTTTCGAGGATGGTATTGAATAGTGTGGTCGTAGTCTTTCAATAGCTCGAGCCAGCGCGTCATTTGCCGCGTGTTGAGTTCTTTTGAGTGAAGAAATATTTAAGGCTTTTATGGTGCGAATATATCTCCACTTTCTCCCCGTATAGATAGTGCCCTCCATATCTTTTTAGCGCAAAATTTGCTTTATGACTCTAGATCATGAGTAGGATAATTCTCTCTCATACTCTTTAAGTTGTCGCGAGGCATAGGCTATGACTTTCCCCGTTGCATGAGAACACATCCTAACCCTTTGCACGAAGCATCATTTGTGAGATAACAAATCCATCAGAACGGATGGTATTGTTAGAAACAGTCTTAGAAATAAGTCTCCTCTTAAGCTCTTGGAAACTCTTCTCGCATTCTTCGCTCCAAGCGAATTTTGTATCCTTCGAGTTAGGTGAGTTAATGGAGTAGCGATTCGAGAAAACCCTTCCACGAATCTCGATAATACTTGACTAAACCCAAAAGCTTCGTACTTGATCAAACTTGGTTGCTCCCAACTTTGTATTGCTTGATCTTGGGATCAGCGGATACTCCATGTTTTGACACCACGTGCCCGAGGAATGCTACTTCCTCAAGCGAACTTCGCATTTCTTCAATTTGGCATATAGTTTGTTTTCACGAAGCCTTTGGAGTACCGACTTCAAATGGTGCTCATGATCTTCACGACTTTTGGAATATATAAGGATGTCATCAATAAAACAACAACAAAATGATCCAAATATTCCTTGAATACTCGGTTCATCATATCCATGAAAAGCATGAGGAGCATTAGTTAGTCAGAAAGACATGACTAAAAATTCATAATGCCCATCACAGGAGTTACGAAGGCGGTCTTTGGAATATCCTCGATTCTAATCTTGATGATGATGATATCGGAGCGAAGATCGATTTTTGAAAAGAATTTGCCCCTTACTGAATATTTTGAATACTGTAAGCCCTTTGTTGGAATTGAACAATATTGTTTTTGTTTATTGTCGAACAAGTCATCAATCGAGGTAGAGGATACCTATTCTTGATGGTGACATGGTTCGATTCAGATAGTCGATACAAATCGCATACTCCCGTCTTTCTTCTTTGAATAAAGCAGAGCACCCCGAGGAGATGTCTGGGGCGAATGAAAGCCGATGTCCAACAATTCACGTAGTTGGACCTTTAACTCTGAAGTTCAATAGGAGCCATTCGATATGGGGTTTTAGAAATGGGCTTTGTACTGCAGGTTCAAGATCAATAAAGAATTCAACTTCACGTTACGGGGGTAGGCGGGAAGTTCTTGAAATCGTCGGGAAAGTCGATAATATAGCAGAATATTATTCAAATTTGGCGTGTCTTTATTCAAATCCATAACATGGGCTAAGAAAGCTTGACATCCGTTTTTCAATAAGCGAATAGCTTTATGATTAGATATGATAGTGATTGATTTTAATGGTTTAGTTGCTTGAATTAAATACAACGAGGTTGGTTAGGAATATGAAAACTAACAACCTTACGAAAATAATCAATTTTGGCATGATGAGTAGTTAACCAATCAATCCTAAAATCACATCAAAAGCAAGTATCTTTAAAGAGATAAGGTCAGCAGGTAAGGTGATGGTGCCAACTTGAATCAAACAAGATTTATAAGCGAGTGGATGTGATGAAAGTTTCTCTAACGGAGTTTCCACGAGATAGGTCAAAGTCTAATTTCTCGGTCAAGTTTAAGCGTTGAGCACATGCGGAGAGATAAATGAATGGGTATACCGGTATCAAGTAAGGTATAAACTTCGCAAGAATTTATAAATAGCTTACCGTGATCACCTCGTTTGGGTTCCTCGCATTATGACCGATCACAACAAACGCTCTTCCGAGAATCGTTGACTTTGACTTTTACGGGGACGATCTTTTGAGTCACCGTCCCATTGAACTAGGTTTATTCTTGCGTACAATCTCGGCGATATGTCCTTCCTTTCCACAATTATAGCATACCTTGAAGCTATTGTGGCGTTTGGGGTGATATATCTCTCTTTCCGCATTTATAGCATATAACCGGTGGTCGTTCTCCTCCCTTAAAACCCGATTCTTTCTTAAGACCTTTGTCGTCTTCACATGGTCGTTGTTAAATCTCCTCTTTTTAAAATCTCCACCGATTTCGCTTCTTTACATTTTTCATGGCCATGATTACCACCAGAGTGGTAACCATTTTGTCCGTCTGTTTCTTTCTCCATTTGGTTATCATTATTACATTGGCTCGCTATCTACGCAGTGCGATCACGGTTGTGGTCCCTCGGTTGGCCGTACTCGTTATCTCGCTTCTAATAATTGAGCCACATTTTACAAACATCTGAATAAAGAGAAAATTTATGAGAAATGAGATATTGACGTATCTTAGGGTTTCAAACCTCTAAGAAACATCCGCGTCATCGTTCCTCATTCTCCACCAAATGAGGTCTGAACACTGGATAACTCTGCAAACTTTGCCTCGTCTTTGAGACACCGTCGTGTTGTTTTGCTTCTAATCGATGAACTCCACTTCCTTCATATAGCCGAACACTTTCGGAAAGTATTTGTCATTAAATAGTTTCTGAAATGTCTCCCAAGACATCTTTGAGTGCAATTTGGATGGAGTGCGCTTCACAGACTCCCACGAGTGATGCCGCCTCGCATACGGAACATAAAGGTGGCGAATGGAACCTTCTGTTTCTCCGTGCATCCCAAGACATCGAATATCTTGGTAATTTGCTTGACCCGTGTTTCCGCCATGATCGGATCGGCTTTCCCTTAAATTCGGTGGTCCTGACTCTTTTTGCTTGGTGTTTTGTGACAACCGTGAATTGCTATCATTTCCTCTGTATTTTGAACACGAGTCTCCTAAATGCGATTTTGCATGAGCGCAAAAACTTCTAAACATCCCTCGTTCATCATCTCGCTTTCGATGGTGTTGTTGTTCACGGGAGGAACATTGCCGACTGTTGCACGTTCTCCTCGTTGGTGAGTCTGAGCGTCTCCACGGTCTCATTTCCATTGTTAATATTCTCGTTCGACATTCTCAAATCATCGTCATAAAACAAGGGTTAATTAAGGAAATCAATATATCACATAATATCCTATATCTTTGAGCAACTAACAAATAAGCTTAGGTAGGACACACTAGCGAAGGATTTACTCGTCTCTCCCCTCCTAGTTCTATTCCCGATCTCTTGGAGATCATATCCTAAGCTACGATACCAAGCTGTGGCGCCCCCAAAATAGGTATACATCACCCATTACGAGTTGTCAATATCGTGGTACGAAACAACTACAACTTTATTATTACAACAAGAAAGCGTGAGTTTGAATACAAATATTATCCTCTAGACAATATCTATACTCAAATAAATCCTCATCACATTTATTGATACATTATTTTACAAAAATGGTGAGGACTACTAAACAATTCTTTCTAAAACCTTCATTCCATACCCCGACTAAAGTACTTTCATTTATATTCTCGCCTCACGAGAAAAATGGAACAAAAAGGAAAAGGGTGAGCTCAACTAGCTCATCGATAAAGAATATTATGACTAAGATAATATACAACAAATTATCGTTAGTCTTCAACGAGGAAAAATCTAATAGAATCTGATAGACAACAAATTTTAAATCAATATTCATGTTGTGAAATAATAATTCATTAGAAGAGTTAAGTAGAGAATGCAAACTACTATCTTCTATGTATGAATTTAAAAGTTCATAAATCTATCTTTTATCCCTGTAACATCAATCAATATACATCCGGAATCAAATATTCATCTTTGCACTACAGCCGAAGATATTCATCATCGATTGGTCATGTTCATTTAAACACTGTTCATCTTTTATCTGGGGCCAAAGATATTAATTAGTCGGTCATGTTCATCTCAACACTGTTCATCTTTGCACTACAGAGCCAAAGATATTCTTGAGAAATCATTCATCTTTGCACTACGGGCCAAAGATATTCAATAATATCATCATTTAAGGCGAGGATGATGAAAAATATTTTTAAAGCGCGAATCCGGTGAAACAAAATGACAAGGATTAAGGATTAAGGATTACGTACTTTGTTTTATCCATGTTCAAAAATACCTCAAAATAATCATAGTGGTGTAAAATTCAAGAATGATCAAAACATGGATACAATCAAAGCTAGTATCCGAATAGATATTTTGGACGAAAAGAAGAAATTTTATTTTTTTGATTGAATAGTCAGATATCGTGAATAGTAGATTATCGTGAATAGTGTCATATCGTGAATAGTAACTCAGACACCAAAGATAGAAATTCCACAAAAAAACATCTTCACGCTTCATGAATAGTACTCGTGAATAGTAACTTCGTGAATAGTAACTCGTGAATAGTAACTTCGTGAATAGTAACTCATGAATAGTAACCCCTGACATGAAAAAGTTTCAAATTTGATAAAAATTCCAACCAATATTTCACATAATGATATTGAAGAAATAATATCATTCGAGAAGAAAATAACATCCCCTTACCTCGAAAGATAAGTCTTACATTTGAAACAGGATATAAAGGCTATGACTTGGACTTGCACCAGTATAGCAATACTCAAAGTATACTCAAAATACTCACAAGAATAAACTCGATAATAGAGAGAGAGAAAACTTGATTTACGGTGTGATTTTCAATTCTAACCTAAGCACCTATTTATAGGAAAATGCTTTAGAACACCAAAAGTAGAAAATTTAATATATATTAATATATATATATATATATATCAAATTTAGCCACGCCCACTTTAGAATTCAGATCCTAGCATTTCCCACATGCCACCTTCTAGAAAAGTAAAAAAAAAAACGTTTTTCATAAAATAAATAATTAAAACTTTCAAAAATCAATTATTTGAACTTGAAACTTCAATAATTCATAATAAATAGCCCTTTCATCAGAAAATTCGAATCTCGCGAGTTTTTATAGGAAATTCAATTCTCTACAACTTTGCAGAAGAAAGTTTTCCAAATTCCAAACAGAAATTGACCGAAATCCACAAAGCGGACGATTTTACAATTTATAATCAAATTTCGATTCGATAAATGGGGTCCACCGACATGTTTAACATGTTTTAAACATTTATTGCAACAAAAATACTCTTCCTCCTCGTATACTCATATATCCCACATTCGTTGTAAAAATATCACCATTATTATATTATTAAAATATAATAATATATTTAAATGAATTATTTTATCGAGAAAAGATAAAATTTCAATTTTCAACAATTGTCACATTAAAATTTTCTCCATCTATATCCACATAAAATCAATATTTTCCTCATCATATGAATCAATAATTAATTATTCACAAATAATATTACGAGAATCACAATATTATGACGAGTGGTTCAGAGGAAGAGGGGCTTTCAATAAAATTTCTTCTTCTTCTTGGCAGCGCAATTAGGTGACCAAACCTCTCCCTTAAGCAGAACTTTCTAGACATTGCCAATAATGTTATCTAATAATATTATTAGGATAATATGAATTATTGCTTCGATAATGAAAAATCTTGTGTAATGACAATTATTGAAACAACAACAATATAAAATATCAACGCAAACAATTATTAACTCGATAAAATCTTGAGCGGTAATTATCTGTAACCATTATTAAGTAGTGCCTTCTTACTTCAATAATTGGTGCAATTGGTAAGTAATCTTCTTGTGCAACAACGCCATTATTATTTTGTTTTAACCAACGGGTATTCCAATAGTGTTACGCGTAATAACAACTACGTAGTTATTTTTAAACAACTTATATTTGTCGTTTTCTTCATCCAATCGCTTTCAAGTTATGGGGCCCACACATGTACATGGCAAATGTCGCAATGCGAATATTCCCGAGCAGTACGAATATTCTACGACCAAACGAATATTCCCAAACAACAATGAATATTTTATAACCACTTGCTTATTTTGAAATATTTGCGTATTTAACCCTTAACTATCCACATTAATCAAATCAACCCTTACTATTTCAAAATAATAAATAAAGGAAATTCTTTTTATTTTAAAAATTTGGGGTCTTACAACATTCTCTTCCACAATTATAACATGCTTTGAATGGCATGACGCTTGATTTGGTGATGTGTCCCTCTCTCCGCATTTTGAAGCATATGATAGGTGGTCTTTCTCCTTCCTTAACAATGGGTCTTTGGTCTTTGACGTCTTTCCATCATTGTTGAATCTCCGTTTCTTGAAATGTCCATTCTTATTTTTTACGATTACCCAAAGTGGTTACCATATCCGCTTTGTTGATTCCTCCACGCTTGTTGTCACCGCTCGATGACTACTCTCATTTGGTATTATAATTTTGCGGTTGCTCCTTTTTAGTTGCGTTGACTCATTATCGCGTTCCACTAATCGAGCCCTATTTACAACATCCGAATCAAACACGGTTTATGAGAAATAAGATGTTGGCGTATCTCGACTTCAAACCTCTTAAAAACATTCGCCGCCATTCTCTCTTCATTATCCACAAGTGGGACGAAACCGTGATAACTCCGCAAATTTTGCCTCGTATTACGACACGGTCTTATTATTTTTGTTCAACTTGATAAACTCCACCTCCTTCATGTATGGCGAATACTTTCGGGAAAGTATTTGTCGTTGAAACGACTCTGGAACTTCTCCCAAGATATCTTGAAGACAATGAGGTTGAGTACGTTTTTCTGGAATTCCCACCAAGAATCCGCTCTCCTTGACAACATAAAAGCGTGAAAGGGAACCTTTTGCTCCTCGGAGCATCAAGACATCAAATATCTTGTAATCTGCTTTATCCATGCTTCCGCTTGAAGTGGTTTTGGCTCTCCCTTAAACTCCGGTGGTCCCGGCTCCTTGAATTTTTAGCGGTGACCGCCGAGAGTTTTTCGTGTTTCCACCTACGTTTTGGACAGGAGTCGCTCTCGCTTTCTTTGTTGCATAAATTGCACATAAAGCCTCGAATATTTGATCATTCATCATTTGGTCGGTGTTGTTGTTTGCATGAGGATTATCGCCTTCGATGCACATTATCTTCGATTATTGATATGTGGTGAATCAACGATCGCTCGCTCCTCCATTATTATTCTCAACATTCTCGGATGTCATTTTCGAGATATCGCCACAAAACAAAAGGTTAATTGACATGTAACAAATTATCCTATCTTTGACCAACCAATAAAATAGCACATAAACTTAGGTAGGTCATACTAGCGAAGGTATTCCCTGTCTCTCCCTCCTAGTACTATTCTCACATCTTAGCGAGGATGATATCCCTAAGCTCGATATTAACCGTATGGCGCCCCCAAAATTAGGTATACATCACCCATCTTGGGTCGCCACTTACATGGTGCTGTAATTTAAATACAACTTATTAACATAAGCGTAGGTATGCAATCGACATAAACTGTGAGTTTAAATACAAATATCGTCTACTAGATATTATACAAACTCAAAAAAAAGTCCTCATTACAATTATTATCACACTATTTCACAGAATAGTGAGGACTACTAATGCTATCTTCAGGACCATCACTCGTTTCCCCGACTCGTCCCAGCTATATTCTCATTTCCTGAAGAGAACAGTGAAAGAAAGGGTGAGCTCAACTAGCCCAGTAAGAAATATTATGACTAAGATAATGCAGAATAAATTATCAATAGTCTTCAACAATGTTAAACTGATAAAATACAATAGACAACCAGTTTAACTGCAGCGGAATAAGCAATCCATTAAAAGAGTCAAGTAGAAGATAAAGTCTACTATCTTTTAGGTTTTAAAAGTTTTTTCATCCTTTATTATATTTGAGACTCGACTTTAATAAATATTCCACATCATCGAATCACTTACGCACTTCTGGCCGAGGATATTCTTTAGTATCACGACCACAATTATTCATACCTTACTACGGCCAAGAATATTTGTGTATTCATTAATGGTCATGATCATGCCAACAATCGTCCACCAATGCACTACTTACCATCGAGGATTTTTATCACATCATTTGTAACATTACGGCCATGATTACACCGAATAGTCTCTGGTCATAATCATACCAAGTCCATCTATGTACTACAGGCCACAGATGACTTTCAACATAATATAAGCATGAGGATGATGACAATGATATAAGAATTCAATAAAAAAAGTTCAAGAATTATTTTATCCAGAATTATTAACGCCCAAATTATCAACACGATCTTTGTTTTGTAGAGTAAAATTCAAGAATGATCGGAAGAATATTTCCATGAAAAGATCTTTGGATGAAACGCAAATATCAAGGATATTCCACTAATTTCATGGAGTATAGAAGTCAAAGTTTTAACCATTTGGGTATAATAAAGAATAGAATAACAAAAGAAATCATCATGCATGCGATAGGCCGCATAAAAGTGAGTTATTCCAACAGAATAATAAATAACGGAACCAGTCCCACAGAAACGCATGCAGACGAGGATGTTCAATGAATAATAAAGAATGGAACCGGTCCGCCAGAAAAACACGCAGATAGGATGTTCCAGCAGAATAATAATAAAAAGGCGGAACCGAGTCGGTGTAAAACACATGCACGAGGATGTTCCAAAGAATAATAATAAAAAGAGCGGAACCGGTCCGGTGTAAAACACATGCGATGGGATGTTCAATGAATAAATAAAAGAATGTCACCAAGTATAGGATGTTCCAAACGGCAGAATATCACCAAGATAGGTTATTCCAGCGAATAATAATAATAATTGAATAATAACAGTTCTCTTCATGAATAAGAAAGAATAACACCCCTTACATTTGGTAGGATTTTGAATCTTCGCAGCGATTAGTAGTAACAAAATACTCTTCTTCTTTCTCTCTTATTCTCTCTATACTTTCTCTCTATAAGCTTGAATGAATTAAGTGAAAAATAATGAAGCCCCAGGCCTCTATTTATAGAAGATTTCTAAAAGCTTTCCAGTGTGAAAAAAAGTGGCTTGACGACTAATGATGTGAAAAAAGAAAAGTGGTTTGGCCTTTGTAATGTGAAACGACAAGTGCTCGTAATGTGAAAGCGACAAGTGGTTGACGTCTGGTAAAGGTAATTACTATTAACGAAGGTAAATACTATTGGACGAAGGTAAATACTATTCACAAGGGTAATTACTATCGACGAAGGTAAAAATACTATTCACAAGGGTAATTACTATTGACGAAGGTAATTACTATTGACGAAGGTAAATACTATTGACGAAGAGACTCTTAGATGATGACATATGAGCCCCCATAAAATAATCAAACTTACCACAAATCATTTTATTTTTCATCAACACATATTTAATCTTTCAACAATTATTAATCATTTATAACTTGTCGTCTCAATTATTGATTTAATGTTATAACATAGTATACGGATGATCTTGTGACAATAATTGAATCAATAATATAAGAGATATTATTTATAAAAGGTTCTTACACACCACCCCTCTATTTTTTAAGTAACATTGATTCATCATACTAATATAATATGTAAAAATATTTTTAATATAATATAATAATGTCTAATACACCTTCAAGTTATAATGTTTAATTTATCCACTAAATATAAATTTAAATATTATAATTTTACTTAACTTGATCTAATTAATTAAATTATGAACTTGTGCAATAAATAACATAAATGTCAAAAAAATAATAAATATTTATTTTATCAATTAAAAAAAGTAATACAATTTTTGCTAATTAAATTTCTCAAAGATTAAAATTTATGTGATATATATTCAAATATATTTTTTGTAATTAAAAAGTAAAATTTTAATACCCATAAAAAAGTACAAATTAACATAATAAAATTATAATTATTTTTTCCAAATATTAAAATTTACATAAAACAAACTTATTATTATTAAAACGAATTTTATTATTCATATCATAAAAAAGTATTAAAAATTATATTAATTATTTTTCTCATATATTAAACTAAACATAAGTCACACTTAAGCATAATTATTTACAATAAAATGGCAAATATTATTTACTCAAAAAAAAAAATATATATTAAAAGAAAATCTTTTTACAAGATAGAGGTAGTAATAAATATTATTATATTTTCTTTTATTCAACATTGCAAAAAAGAATGTCAATATATACTAAAAAATGTAATCAAAATCATAAAAATTCTAAATTTTGACATATACTCAAAAAAAATTAACATATAAAAATCATAATATAAAACTAAGAATTAAAATAATAATTTTTGTTGTTAAACACAAAAAACTAAACTATCAACATACTCTATCACTCTAATTAGAATAGCTCCATTAATAATTTAATTTAAAATTTTAATATTTAATATTTGTACTACTTATCCAAAAATATGTGTTAATTAAACTAAATTAGTTTTTTTTTATAAGTTATCAACAATTTAAATGAGATAATCTTAATTACAAATAAAATTATAATTAAAATGTATTGTATTAAAAAAGATAATTAAACATATATATTATTTAAAAATTAAAATTTGATAACATACAAGGATAAATATATAATTTTATTTATTTAGTTAACCCTAAAAACTTGCAGGGGTACTAAATATTACTTATAAAACAATCTTGTTCCCCATTAGTAGGAGATAGTTTAATGTCCACTTCTGTTTTAGCACATAAGTCCAATATATATAAACATAAAAAATGCTTTTTACATAAGACCTAGAGATAGCTAATTTAATGCACCCTTGAGAAAAATTAAAAAGTTGAGCATTAATAATTCATACTAGTTGTCATATAAATATTTTAATGGACTTTAAAAGGAAAAGTGTATTAACACTATGAATGACTCACCACATTCTCTCAAAAGCATGAATTCATTTCCAAAAGACTAAGCCCATTAATTCCTTTTAGAGAATAAATTATATACGAATGGTCTGTAAAACTAGTGCATTTTCTAATAACAACATGAAACGTAAAGAATTCAAAAAAAAAACAAAACAAAAATTTGAATTCTAATATAATTAATTAAATAATTTTACCATGGTAAATAATAAATACGAATGCGTCAATGCAATTCAAATTCTCTGATTTTCTCCTAAATTACATACGTGCCGTGTTGTTATTAGAGATAAGGCTGTAAAATGATCAAACAGTTCGGGCTCGATTCGTACTCGCTCAACTAAAAGTTCGATTCGAACTCGAATCGAAATATCAACGAGTCAAATATGAGCAAATTTTAAAGTTCGATAAATTACTCGAACCTCCTCAAATTTTAATTTCCTATTGATACTCGGATCATATTCGTTCGAAAAGTTCAAATTGTTTGGGCTCGATTCAGAATGGTGCTCGACTCAGTAGCTAAATGAGCCTCAATCACTTTATTTTATACTCGATAAATTTTATGAACCAAATCTAAACAACTCAATACTCGGTTCGACTCTGTTCGTTTATACCCTTAATAGATAGTGTAAAACTTTAGTTTTATCGCCATCCGATAAATTGAGAATTGATATTTCCACAAGAGAAATTAATATTTTCACAATGCCTCACTCACATGAATGTGGGTCCCATTTACTATTCATGTAGAGGGACTCGTGGAAATATCAATTCTCTATAATTTATTCTATTTCTTTTTAAGATGAATTACATATTCTATTACATTTTTAAAAATAATTACAACAATAGTGTACTCATAAAATTTTTACACAACTAATACACTTCCATATTTATTTACAATAGTAGTGCAATTAGGATTCCTTAATTTAGGAAATTAGTATTCAATTAAAATTTCTTAATTTAGGGATTAGTTATACCATTTGACTTCTTCTCTCTCTCTCTCATCTATAATAAATGCGGTTAGCTTAGTCATCACCCTTCTTCTTCATTCAACGTATTTCTTTATATATATATATATATATATATATATATATATATATATATATATATATATTAGGTAGTAAATACATGCTTCTCATAAATCGTTTTCTTCATTAATCATTTTAGGACTTAAACACGAAAATATTAAAGTGTGGGCGGACTACTCGGTAGAATTCATGGGTGTCGCTTTTTTTAGGGGTGTGGAGGAGAGAAGTTCTGAGTCCGTCTGAACAATGCGGTCTTAGCAAAAGGATCGCGTAGGAGGCGGAAGAAGATGAGAGAGAGTCATTGAATTAGGGAAGCGAGAGATATTGAAGAGATAGAAATTGGAAGAAGATCAATTTGGGAAGATCGGTCATAAAAGGGTCACGTATTCTTTCTTTCTATATATATATATATATATGTATATATTTATGAGTCAACCAACTGTATATCTCTAGTAGCTTTTCAAAATGAAGGGTCAAAATGGAGGTGGGTATGAAGATTCAAGCGGTGGTGGCGGTGGATATGAATACTGGATGATGGTAACCAAACCTTCATAACAAGGTAACCAAACTGTCATATCAAAGTAACCAATCAACCTCCACACTTTAAATTTTTTCTTAGTACAATTGGTTACCAAATTTTCAGATCAAGGTAAGCAAACCTTCGTACCAAGGTAACAAAACCTTCATACCAAAGTAACTAATTCACATCCACACCTGCAATTTTTTCATAGTGCAGTTGGTAGCCAAACCTTCAGACCAAGGTAACCAATTCAATTTTATTAAGTTACCAATTTCGTTTGAATGTGATGTAGTTGGTAGCCAATTATTCATACAAAGGTAACCATTTTATTATTTATGAGTAACAAAATAGTTATAAAAAAAAAATCAGAACATTAAAAGTTACATCTATTTATTTTTAAATTTCTTGTAGGGCGAATCTTCTTCTTATTCTCATTGACGTTTTGGACAACGGAGATTTGCAAGTGTAGTGGCGGAGTGTATGTGAGTGTAGTGGTGTAGTGATGACTATTATTTCAAAGTGTATATGAGGGAGATGAAGATTTGAATTTGAATATTTAAATTTGAATTATTATTTTGAATTTAAATTTATTTTTGTTGTTAGATCCAAATATTTGAATTTGAATTATTAATTATGGCAGTTATTTGTCCTTGATTTTAGGTTTCCTTATTAATATGAATTGTACTATTTTTTGTAATAGGGCTCCTAATTACACTCTTTTTATAATTATTTGGTTGATGCACTTTTCTTATAATTATTTTTTATTTATTGTATACTTATGTAAAGAACCCTTCTTTTTATTGTACTCTACTCTACTATAAAGAACAACCTAATGGAGTGTGCTGTTACTTGGTCCAACTTATAGTGTTTTCTAGGTTGATACATTTGTGTGGCAATCCAAATGCAGTGGCCCAAACGTTTGGGGCGCGTTTGGGTTGTTAAACGCAACTTAAAGAAATCTGGAGAAATACCACTTTTACCCCCTTCCATCGACTTTCTGCTCTCACCAACACGTACCCGCTGTAGATTTGCTATATATTTCCTCTCAATGGACACAATTTTTTGATCCATTTCATATATGTTCATATTTATTACTACTTTGTTAAATAAATTGCAAATAAAAGTAAAGATTTCATGTGCTATGCTTAATCAAGAGAAGAATTCATGTCCCTTTTGGTCATTTCGCATCAGTAAAGTTGTAATAGTCATAATTATAATCAAATAATAATTAGGAAAATAATATATATTAAGGTAACTTTTTTTAAAGAAATGTATAGTAAGTCCTACCATCTTAAAATTTTATCTAATCTTATGTACCGATACGAGTAGGACTCCAATAATCATACTTTCGGATGAATAAGTTTATGGTAACCAAACAAGATTTAATTATTATTATACAATTATATACAATTTTTTTTATTATTATTATATTATTCTCTTTGTAATATTAATTACATATGTTCGTATTTATAAAAATCTAGTCTGCTGTGTAACTCGCAGAAATCAAAATTGCAAAAAGGAGGTGAAACAAGAATCTACGACCCGACCCGACCCGACCTATGCATGTAAATACCCAAAGGCTTTGTCATCTGGAGAAATGAGGTACGAATTGCTCCACCAAATTGTGGAGATGGTCATTTGATCCTTCAAGTAAGCGCACAACCTGCAGTTACGAATTTTGATTACAAATACATGATTTATAAATGAAAGAACATAATCTGAAAATGAAAGCCTTATTTGACTTTTTGAATTTCGTTTTTTACACGTTAGATTTGCCTTAAGACTTGCTGAAACATGTGTTTCCAGTAACGATTTAGACATAATATTGAGTTCCCAAAGAATCATTGAAAATAAATCTTAGAGCAATGTGATATATATATATATATATATATATATATATATATATATATATATATATATGGTAGAGGATCGAAATTCTCTTTAAATAAGATTCTTTTATTAAAATTAAATCGTTTTGGAGGGACGGTATGACATTTTTTGTAAATACGCGGTGGCATTGTATTTACAAAAAATGTCACCATCTCTCCAAAAACGACGTAGCTTTTAATAAAAGAATGCTTTAGAGAAGAATGCTAATTAAGAGAATGCTTCTTTCTTGATCATATATATATATATATATATATATATATATATATATATATATATATATATATATATATATATATATATAGAGTTCTTCCATAAAGTCTTATCTATATCAAGCAACACCCCTTTTGGGATAGTTGATAAATTGAATAGATGGTGCGATTAACTTTTCTATTTGATAAGTCAAGCACAGGTTGTTGTGCCTAATTATTTTACCTGTCTGCATTTCTATTTTAATAAAGGAGGCCCACGTAACTTGTCGTTATATTTATAAAAATGAATATTTATTATTAAAATAATCCCATTAGGAAGAGCTTGTATAAAACACACATTTTTTTTAATTTTTTTTTATTTCTCCCACGGTAGAAAATGACATCATTGGCATTAAAATAATAAAATAATCCTAGTGAAGAGCTTCTATTTGGCCACACATTATTTTTTAATTTTTTTTTATTTCTCCCACTAAGTCAAAATTTGATCTGGTGGCATTAAAATAATAAAATAATCCGTAGAAGAACTTCTCTAAACACACATTGTTTTTTAATTTGTTTTTTATTTCTCCGGTAGCATGCAATTTTGATCATTTGGCATTATAATAATAAAATAATCCCGTATAAAATGTCTGATATCATTCTGGTGGTATTAAAAATTGAAAAAAAGCAGTAATTATAGCTTTATCACGGTGGTATTAAAAATTGGTGGTATTAAAAATTGAAAAAAATAATTATACAGTAAGTATTAAAAAATTGAAAAAATAACCAAGTAAGATTGGTCACTACCGGTATTAAAAATTGAAAAATAATTTTATTCAAGCAATTCATTTATTAAATGATTCGAACTTCATGACCTCAAACTCAAACACTCGTATATGACCACCGAGCACCACAAGGCCTAGTCATTAATTTCAACCAAGAATATATCTTTATATTAAAACTTCACCATCCCCAAAATCTATATTCTTGCATTATTATTATATTACGATTTATTATTATTAATAAGTCTATATAATACATATGGGGGTTTCTATTTAGAAATAAGTTAATATTTATATTTATTAAGCAATGATTATTAGTAATGATTTTATATATTAAGCAATGATTTTATTATTAAGAAATGATTTTATTATTAATAAAACTAGTGAAGTATAATAATAATGTGATTATCGAATTTATAAAAGTAGTGAAGTATTATTATAATAATAATAATGTGATTATCAATATTAGAAGTTTGGGTATTACTGGACATGGCTTGAAGCCATGGACTACAAAGGCACCTACAACCATCATCATTTGATCAAGCGAGCCATGAGTAATGCTATTGCTACGGTACTTCCAACTAGTTATCATTTATTGTGTTCTTGGCATATTAGCAATAAATTTCCTAAAAAATTGCATCATGTTTATTACGAGCACCCATCGTTCAAAAATGATTTTAATAATGTGTGTATAACTCATTGTCCATCGAGGAATTTGAAGAGCGTTGGCATATTCTCGATAAGTTCTATGAATTGTATACTAATGAATGGCTTGGGCGTTTGTATGATGTCTGATGAAATGGATTCCAGAGATATACAAAGAGATATTTTTTGCCATGGGAATGACTACCGGCTGGAAGAAGCGAGAGCATGAATGCCTTTTTTGATGAGTATGTTAATGCATCAACATGTATGCTATGTTTTGTACTGCAGAGTCAAAAGGCTGTAGAAAGACAGTTTATCAGGGAGAGGAAGGCCGACTAAAAGGATTATAATTTTCGGTTCATCTTTAGAAGTTCATGCTTTGCACAAGTGTACAAAAAGAGATGTTTAGGCGTTTCCAACGTCAATTCGTCGATTCCATGAAATACAATGTTCATAAACTTAGTGAGTTGTGTGTCACCGATACTAAGGTTTATGCGGTGTATAATCTGAATCTGGTTGAAAGTGGTGGAAGATATAAAGAAGTTGTCAACAATCGACAACTGGGATCGGTAATATATAAGCGCCAAATGTTTTCTCACTCACGGTGAATTATGCGAGCACATCTTGAGAGATATTTCATAGCAAAGAGTATTTCACAAAAAACCGACCGCATGATCCTTCATCGGTGGAATGAGAGCCTTGAACAAAAGCAATGGTGAAGACTTACTCTTTAACTCCACATCTGGCGACTTGAACAAAATCAAGCAATGCTTATTTATAATCATTTGATGGGTGATTACCGGAGTTAGCGAAAAAAAGCGGCTTGCTTCAAATTCAGGAGGTTACAAAACTGTTCTTAAACCGAATGCACGAGGAAAAGAGTTGGTTGACCAGTATGATCCGGATGAGAATATTACTGAACTGGCAGATGACGACATTGATTGCACAGTTGGAGATCCAAATCATGATATGGGATACGATAATGACGATGAAGATGCAGAGGTGGAAGAAGAAGAAGAGTTTTGCCGCCTAATATTTCTCAAACAAAGGGCCGCAAAAACAATCTAGATTCAAGAAGTGCACTCGAGAAAATCATTCCTTCTAAGACTCATCGAAAATGTGCAATTTGTGGCTTTGAAGCAAACCACGATAAGCAAAATCACTATCGAGTGCTAGGGATTCTGAGCCAAAAAAAAATAGGCGTCGGTTGTATTAATCATTCTATGTTTTTTTATTTTATGAAAATGAACATGTAATATGTACTATTCCTCTTAATGTTATGCGAGATACTAGTATTGGTATAATCTGTACTTCTAATATTGATAATCACATTATTATTATTATAATAATACTTCACTACTTTTATAAATTCGATAATCACATTATTATTATACTTCACTAGTTTTATTAATAATAAAATCATTTCTTAATAATAAAATCATTGCTTAATATATAAAATCATTACTAATAATCATTGCTTAATAAATATAGATATTAACTTATTTCTAAATAGAAAACCCCCATATGTATTATATAGACTTATTAATAATAATAAATTGTAATATAATAATAATGCAAAAATATAGATTTTGGGGGATGGTGAAGTTTAATATAAAGATATATTCTTGGTTGAAATTAACTGCTAAGCCCGTGGTGCTCGGGTGGTCATATGACGAGTGTTTTGAGTTTGAGGTTGCGAGTTCAAATCTGTTTAGCAGCGAATTGCTTGAATAAAATCATTTTTTCAATTTTTTAATACCCGGTAGTGACAGTTTGTCTTAAGTAGGTTATTTTCAATTTTTAATACCGGTAGTGACAATTTATCTGCGTGGGTTATTTTTTCAATTTTTAATACCGGTAGTATCATTTTGTCTTAGGACGGATTATTTTATTATTTTAATGCGGTAGTATCATTTTCTTCACGGGAAAAAATAAAAAGAAATTAAAAAACAATGTGTAAGCCGGTAGAAGCTCTTACGGCCGGATTATTTTATTATTTTAATGCCGGTAGTAGTCACTGCATCTCGTGGGAGAAATAAATAAAAAAATAAAAAAAACAATGTGTAAGCCGGTAAAAGCTCTTTCGGCCGGATTATTTTATTATTTTAATGTCGGTAGTATGTCACTGTCTCTAAGTAGGAGAAATAAAAAAAAATTAAAAAAAAATGTGTAAGCCGATACAAGCTCTTCCGGTAGGATTATTTTAATAATAAATATTCATTTTTTATAAATATACTGACAAGTTAATTTTACGTGGGCCTCCCTTATTAAAATAGAAGCCGGTACAGGTAAATAATTAGGCACAACAACCTGTGCCGGCTTATCAAATAGAAAAGTTAATCGTGACCATCTATTGATTTATCAACGGTCCAAAAGGGTGTTGCAGTAAAAATGTTGCATACTTTATAAAGACTATATATATATATATATATATATATATATATATATATATATATATATATATATATATATATATTCGTAAAGAAAAGTCAACGTGTCAACTCACGACCCTAGTTCGGTCGGATGACACATATATATGTCATTTTCATTGAAATACCATAATGATACGTTTGAATTGGAGGAATCAGGGTGGAAATGGAATAAAAGGAAAGTATGTTTGATTGTTCTATTGGAATGGAATGAACCACTCTCATCTTTAACAAATTTGTGAATTTTATTTTTTTTGGGAGAGTATGAATTGACTCATTCTAGTCAGCAATGGAATGAATCATTCCACTCTTCATTACATATTTATATTCCCTTCTCTATTCCATTTCTTCACTAATTCCATTCCTCCAGGCTCCAATCTAAACGCTCATTATTGTGCCAATGAAAATGTTACTGAAGCAATTAAGTGGAAGAATTAAAAAGTACACACCTCTCCCATCGACGGGCGCAACTCAGAGTCACTTTTCACACACAAGTATGCTGTTCTAGCCATGTGGTACAATTCATATGTGTCATATGACTCTCCAAGACGAGGGTCAGTGAGTTGATGTAATGCAAGCCTCTCAATCAATGGTTCTGCCTACATTGCGGCAAGAAAATATCTTAAACCACGGCAATATAAAGTAAAAATAGACTGCTTTGCCTTTCTAGTAAAATACATAGTTTTGAAAAGGAAGAAACAGCTTCAATTCAGTTTTAGAGGATAGGAAATGGAATAAATCTGCAATATCTCTGAATAATAACAGCCAGAAGAACGAACCCACTGTCGCAGGGATTGTTGGTGGTTTTCTATATTTGAATCAAGTGCCTTGCGTCCAGATATCAGTTGTATCAGAACAATGCCAAACGCATAAACATCAGTTCTTACAGAGACAATGCCATTCTCTGCATACTCGGGTGCAAGATATCTGCATAAACAAAATCTTACGTGAGACTATTTGATGTAGAAATGACAACCATACAAATGCATATTGCAGCATTTTGAATATGTTCTATTAAGCAAAAACTCATGTGTCCTATTAAGCAAAAACTGGAATTCACCCAAATGTGCCGAGAATTCTGGTTTGGATAGGACCATCATTTGTCTTCCACTTTGCAAGGCCAAAATCGCCTAGCTGTGTGAAAAAGATTGCTTCATAAGAGATTACTTTTTATTGTAATCAAATGAACCTATGGACCATGAATAAGGCTAGGGGTGAAAGCCATCCAACCTTCAAATATATGCATAAGAAGATGGCTAATTTCATGAAGTTGTTGGCACAAAGGAATATTGTGCACTAATTAGGTACATGCTTTATGTAGTCACAAGAATTAATAATTTATTAGGGACTATAGTTGCTAATAAACTAAGAAGATATCACATAAAATTTTAGGCAAACTGTGACTCCATTGCTTGCTCGCCTGCTATTCTCGTTAAGCAGTATGCATATCTGATGGGCACCCAAATTTAACTTGGCAGTGCATAGATAATTGACTATTTCTGGCCTGGATAAGATAACAAAAAAGCACGCAACTGTACCCATTGTAAATATATTCTTAAAATAGTGAAATTGTTTGTGTGCCTTCTCGGGAATTCAAGTTAAAAGAGTTACAGAACTACAAGTAAGCCTTATATTCCTCACTCAATCTATGAGGACTTACAGCTAGAGTTTTACGTATCTAAAGAGAGTGTGACCTAAGGGATATACATAGTGATTTGAGGAACCATGTTTCAGCAACTTATCTTTTATGAGTAGACACTTCCAGTACCGATATAAAGGATTAATTTATTCTTGGACAATGCATCTTGGTTTCTGTATTCCACTGTTAAAAAGTAATGTTCGAGTTGTCCCTCGAGGAATCTTGTTGAAACAAAGTTAATTTTCAAGAAAAGGAAGAAATGTTTCAGAAGACAGAGGTAAGATGCCCAATCCGCCAAGGAAACTAAGTATCACTCCCTACGGAGGCCCAGTTTAGGCTTGGGTCATTGCGAGTTTCCAATCCATACCAGGATAATATAATACAACAAGAACCAGTAATCATAACCAGTTTAAGCATAAAACTGGTAGAATATTATTAGCTCGAAGTTGGTTTTGTTGGGAATTATTACCTTTTCAGATTAATCACAGCAAATTTGGACGAAACAATTTGTCTCATACTTTAACAATCTCCCATGCATTAAAGAATGGAGTAGATAAATTTACCATGGGAACAAAGTCATGTGTAAGTAGTATATTACTAGGCCGCAGGTCCCGATGAATTATAGGACTACCACGGCATTCTTCATGTAGAAAGCGCAATCCTTTTGCAGTTCCAATGGCTATTGCACGTCTTTGGTGCCACTCAAGAACATTTGCTGTTTTATCTGAAAAGATACCCCCGTGCCCCCAAAAAAGGAGAAAATATAAGGAAAAACATGATACTCGCCAAATTAGTAGTGGTACAAAGATCAAGAGAATTTATCAGTATTAAAATAAACTACTGATTACTGATTTAAGACGGTTTGGACCAAATAGTCCCAAAGTAACCTACTACATATTGGGAAAACAAGAAAAGAAAATAAAAGTTGCTCACCAAACAGATGCCACTCGAGAGATCTATTGCAGATATACTCATAGACCAAAATGTTAACGTTTTCCTTGCAGCAATAACCCAACAGAATCACAATGTTCTTATGACGTGCAAAGCTTAGAACATATACTTCAGAATTAAATTCTTTAAATCCTTGTGTACTTGCTTCTTTCCGCACCTTAGCAGCGATAAGCTGCCCATCACTGAGCTCACCTTTATATACATGACCATATCCTCCTTCACCTAACAAGTTCTCCTTCGAAAAATCATCAGTTGCAAGCTGTATTTCTGAATAACTGAATCTCATGGATTCCCTAATATACAACTCAGTTTTCATTCCACAAGCAACACAAAGAAAAGGCGCATCAGAGGATCTCTTCCGAGTAGAACTTTTCCTATGTTTCTGGACAATAGGAGAAGAAACATACTTATTTTCTCCCCTGGGATACCTGCCTGTTAACATTATGATGTGGAGCAGAAGAAGATCAAAATATTAATTATTAAGCCTCTATCATCACTCTGTTTCATTCATAACACACTCACAGTTCAACACACATGCGCTCCTCTAGCTACAACATTTTTCAGACCTTTCTTGATGAAGAAATGAATCTTCACCCCAGAAACACAATCAGTAGTCCTAATTTATTATTAGATGGATGAGTATAATAAAAACTAATTCTATGATTGGATTGAAGGAATGGAATGGAGAAATGAACATAATGATTTCTTAGCATCTCAAGTGCATATTTGGATGGTGGTGGTGGGTGGTGTGATAGGATGACATAATTGTCACATTCATCCATTCCATTAGAGTGGATCTCATTCCACCACCTCCCCATAGAATGACAGCCCTAATTCCTTCGATCCAAACACGTATAAGTTTATTCACAAACATTTCCAAGAAAGGATCTCCATCAGATTATCAAGATCCAACTTAAAATAGTACCTGTGTACATTATAATTCATAGAAACTACGGAATGTGAAGTCCAATATACTAGATTCCATAGTTGAACCCCATTTAAATGCATCATGTATGTATTCAAGCACGGAAACAATAACAAGTTCATGAATTTCTTTTACAATATAATAAGCTGACCTGATTTCTCCTGCTTAGATGTAGAGCTATAATCATCTTTTGATGAAAAACTATGATCCAGTGACCTGTCGAAGAAAGAAGACACTGAGTTGCTCTTAAGCATATCAGAGCTTTCAAAAGAACTGATGGATGCAGAATGGCTTGTGCAAGAAATGACGGACTGCTGAATGTCCTCATTATTTTGGGAAGATGACAGTGGAACAGGCTTGGACATAGAAAAAACCACTTCATGTTCTACATTCTCCTTTTCGGCAGTAGTATAAGTTCTCAGAACTTCCACAGTCAAGTTATCTAAAACTACTGCGACTTTGCAAGGTATATGTTTAAGATAGTACTGTAAATCTCGTCTTAGGTGCCTGCCAAGAATTTCATCTGCTATTATGCTGAGTATAAACTAAAACTAAGGAGTGAAAATGAACTCAAAGTAACTTCAGTGCAAAGTAACCTCTGTGCAAATGTAACTTCTGTGCAAAGTAATTGTGAAAAGGATAGATAATGCATGTTCACAATTGGAAAAAAAAAAAGAAGAAGCTAATTTTACTTGGATACGTATGGATTCCAACGAATCAAATTAAGTTATTAGTAAAGCTGAAGTCAGTGAGGGTATATCGTGAAGAAATTAAAACCTTGAGCGAGCTTTGAAATGGTGGTAAGGCAAGTTGTATGTATCTAGGTAGAAGTAGACCTAGAGTTCCAGGGCTTTAAGGGATAGGGTTGGTTTGGAACCCTAATCCAGACCAGGAGGGGAACTATATCCTTAATCCAGACTATCACACACGAGACTCGCCTGGGCTCTCTTCGAGACCAACTCACTTCTCTCTCCTTAACGTCTGGTACAATACAATAGCCCCGCCACTGTGCCTGTCTTCTTGTGGCCGGGTCGGGCCATTCTTGACTCCTATTACAAGGGAGACCCCTCCTTGCATACCGACCCCTCCTTTTAGTTCCATTTCTGGGGCGAAGCTGAGCACTCGGGGCATAAGGGTTTGCGGTGATTATTAACATGCTTTTCCAACATTAGATCTAATAGAATGATTTTGACGTATCTAGACTAATACAAAAAAAAAGGGATCTTCCATACAGAGGGGACATGAAACAGAGTCAAGAGGTAGCCTCGTCATCATGAGGCCCTTTTATCAAGTGGTATCTCAATAAAATCATAACTTGAGGAAATACATGTTATGCTTACAAATATGTCCATGATAATTTAACAAAAGAATGATTGCTAAGGAGAATAAAATTCAATTGTATAGCCCAATCTCATTCTCGTATCTTCTATCCTCTTTAACTGAAAATATATTCAGAACAAGAGAGAGTTTACAAATTATCTCTTCTTTTAACTTTATCAATGTGATTCATGTATATCAAACTTAAAAGAGCTAGGGGCTACCTATCAAGAATAAGCCAAGTTGCATTACAAGTTGTAGCCTCTTGTAAAACAACTTTCCTGATTGGAGTTCCAGCAGTAATCTTGACTTCAATGTCAACCTAAAAAAACCAAAAACAACAATCACGACCAAAAGAAATATAAATAAATTAAATATTTAAGAAGAAACAGGAAAAAATTTGCAAATAATACTGATAACAATTAAACAATCATGTATGATTACATAGTACAGCACAGGCCCTTCACCATGGTTTTGACAGGAGAATTTACAGTAAGAAGAAGATATATGTATTATTGGCTACAAATAAGGTGATCCAACACTTCCAATGGAAGAGCACCCTAATTGGCATATTCCAGTTTTCACCCCAATCAGATCTCACATATAGATGAAGATAGGATAGCAAGTCGCAGACTCGCAGCTGTATTTTCAATGAAGCCCTCTATAGGGAAAATTGGAACTTGATCATGCAATCTACTTCATGAGCAGGAAGTAATGAATCACATGTAAAATACGAATATCAGTAGGACTCAAGGTCCAAGACAATACCTATACTGAGCCAAAAATTTAAACCATATTTTTTATGAAGATTCAAGTGCATTGTTATCAAGGTTATCACATTATATACCTTCTGACATTTTAAACTAAATGCCGCATTGTATTTCAATAAGAATAAATTGTGCAGTCTGTTACGCATTTAAAATACAGCACAATGCCATAAACAAACGCAACAACTCTAGAACATAGTGCTTCACATTGAGATACCTCTTTTAATAGTATTTCATCTGGTAAAGCCCACGCAGCAACAAGAAGTCATCAAAAGATAAAACAAAATAATCTTACTTTCTAACAAGGAAGTTGCCATAAATAATAACACTTGTTTAATATGAAACAGCAGTCTACACTATGAAGCGCATATATTACCCCTTCATCTTTGCAATCTTCAGCACTCTGCAGAAGCATGTTTATGTGCATATCAACTCTTTTTGAAACTTCTTCTTCCACTAGACGGATGTGTGATCCGGTAAAAGCCTCAGGGGAAGCTTGCATTTGATAACCAACTGTGCCAAAAGTACATTAAAAGAAAAAATAAAATATAGAATTAAAAAGTAACAATTTGAACAAGAAAATAGCAGTTGTTAATACCTCTCGCCGGTCTACTAAGCAATGTATGCACCTATTGCTTTAATTATTAATTAGGATTGAATTTGACACATGAACCTTTGTGCTCCATGTTGCCTCTATTATTTATGATATCTCAAACACATGACTTACTAGTAATTCATAATGTCCTTCAGAATTATGATAAAAAAAATTATAAGTATGAATTATGAAATAGTATATCCTTAAGCAGATTTGGATACAAAGGCATTGGAGAATTAACTACCGTTAATGTTATACATCTTCCAAATGTATGAGATTCTCAATGACCAAGTTCTATGGCAAATATACATAGTTGGAGAATAGTATCAGCAGCTAAGTCTCCTATGATTTTCTAAGTGGTTCTTTCCGGTAGAAAGCAGCCTATAAAGGCAGAAAGAGTGAGCATTTATCTTCAAGCATGAGCTCAAGAAAAAAGCCATGGGCACAATAAAAACACAAAGTATCAAAGACGCTTTCCGTGGGAAACCTGTATGAGATCGGTTGACATGAGAGAGTTGCAATACTTACAACCTCTGAAATTAATCAAGCCAAAGAGACCAGGGAAGAAAGTGTGAGGGGATGGGTTGGGAATAAATAAAGAATCAAGTGAGAACAGGTTTCTGTAATAAATGGGCATTAAAGACCCTTAAAATAGGGGTCTCAAGGTAGCAGGGCCTAGGCACCAACCGTAGGAGTCTGGTTGATGCATTTTCAATTTAGGAGATGTATAGTTGTTTGGCTCACAAGTTTATGTACCTAACAGTTCAAATAAATTTAACAATACATCGGCTACCTTTTCAGATTTGCAATACATGGATGGGCTAACATAGAGACGAATACTTTAAGGAAGCATCCAGATTCTTGATTCTTCACAACAGAATGATATTTTCTGGTGCTGCTGATTTACTGGTTCGTATAGGATACTGTACTTAGCTCCAGATGCAACCCGCTTTATGCATGGAGAAAGTTTAGAGACGTCAAGCACGAAAATTATCAGCTATCAAGCACCAAGAAGATCTTTTTATACACAATGAGCTCCAACTTGATATCCAAGATGAAATGGTACAAATCTTGCAATCAGTACATGGTTGTATATAGTATATACTTAAAAGGGGAAAAGCCTGAGGCCCTGAGCTCTAAGGCATCATAGTTTGCTCCCCTAAGACTTCTGTGACAATTAATTAAGCCTATTAAGGAGTACAAAATAATCAAACTTAAAATGACTTTGTCTTCTACTTTTTCACGCGGTCATGACTAATCACAGCCATACTTTTCCTAAAAAACTTTGGGTTTCAATAGTACAGTTCTCTGCTGAAAGTATACATCCCGCAATGGCCAAGTGGCTGACAGTTCTAACATTCTTCACATATGCACGACAAACTAATACCTTATTACTACTCTAGGAATTTAAAGTACTCCCAACTCCAGCCCTCTCATTTACATTTTTGTTTAATCTTGGAGAAAGTCCATCTAAAATCAAGGGTTTGGAGATTGGCATTCTTCAAGTGTTGTGTCCTATAACTCAAACTTAACTTCATCAGTGTGCAGTTGAACAATGTAGGGTACTAACACTAACCCACAATGTACCAAACCATATAATGAAAGCGATAAGTCTTCACAAAATGAATAACTCGAATTGCAAAAAACAAGTCACTCACAAATTGAAATTCAATAGACAGTTTCTAAACTAACTTTATAACAAAGAAGCAATGCTTATTAAAGAAAAGCAAAATTAATCTATTCCCACTCCTAAATAAAGGATAACTGTAGTATAAAAAAAGGGATAACTCCAACAAACCATTAAACAGAAATATAAACTAAAAGCTAACTCCAAAACTACTCAATGAAATTCAACTCTCAGAGGCATTTTATCAAACACTTACAGGGATGTAGAACTAGGTGTAAAACTCCAAGCACCGATATGGTATCTCCACCGCGGATAATGTCACCCTGCAATCGAATCCCATTGATAGTATGCTTAAACTCATTATCATTGCGTTCCTTATTAGCATCATATGCAACAAGAATTCGGCCAGGCATAAGCGAATTGTTATCCATTGACAATTATGGGAAATCCCCAACTGGGTACTATCTTGAAATTCAAAAGGGAAGGATCTTGAAATGGGAGTGAGAAGAGTGTGGAAAAACAGAGCAAATAAATGGGTTTTACTGCAGAAAGTGAGAGGAGAGAGAAAGTGATTTTGACCAATCATAATCTTCTTCCTCTTTCCCTGAGTAGAAGTTTTGTCTTTTCTGCGTAATTGGGGATGAGAGATGGAGAACATTCGGAGAATATCTGAAGTTATATTCTTAGCATATTCGAATGTTTGAAATGGCGGGAATGTAACACAGAGATATTTGACAAAAACTTTTGGACAAGAACGAGGTATTTCTTGTTCAGCTAACGAACATCCTTGGATTCTCCGAATTTTATTTCACTTATTTTTGTTGTGGTAAGAATTAAGATCCGAATATACGATCTTGTATTAATTTATGGAGAAAGGAAATATGGCTTGCCACTTACCACAATCTAAGTTTTGCTATAAATTAAGTCTTAAACAACACACCGATTATAAAATAGTGAAATGTATATAATACTAGACCTCGGGCACTATATAGACGATGAAATTTATCCCAAACTTTGGACGATCCAGATAATTTATTGAGTGAACGGGAAATTTAAAATCATTTGTATTTTATTACATAGAATTAGATAGATAGATAGATAGATAGATAGATAGATAGATAGATAGTGAGATTTATCCCAAACTTTGAATGACGAGCGGAAAATTCAAAATTATTTGTATTTTATTAGTTATTTGTATTTTATTAGATAGATTCTTAATAAAAATAATGAAAAGATAAATATATCAATAATTATGATCGTAGCGATCACATATTTTTTCTCTCTTTATTTTATGACTAAATTATAAATTTGACCCTCTTATTTGTCATATTTTTATTAAATTATTTTTTTAACTTTTTTTAATTAATCGTTTCATATGATCGTTAATCATGCAAAAGTGTTCCTCCAATGTTTTTTATAAAAATTGATTTTCTCTTTCCTTTCTCCTCTTTCCTCATTTTTTTTATTTTTTATTTTTAAAATTTGTGTAAAAAGTATACTCTTCTTCTTTTTATTTATTTATTTTTATATTGACATTTTGAATTCAATATGAAATATTTTTAAAATAAAAATTAGTATAAATTAATTAATTTTAGACAATATAATTACCAAAATTATAAACCTTACTATTTTTTTTTATTTTATCTAAATGGTACTAATAAGCTGTATGATTTATTGTTTTCAAAGGTTAAATGATGTACATTAATTTTAAAATTGAATATATCTCAAATTGATTTAAACAAATCAAACTTGATCCTATATCTTGAACAAAAATAATAAAAATTTGAAAATAAATAAATAAAAAGAAGAAGAAGAGTATACTTTTTACACAAATTTTAAAAATAAAAAATAAAAAATAAAAAAATGAGGAGAGAGGAGAGAGAATATCAATTTTTAATATGTGAAAAAATTTGGAGGAACGCCTTCGCATGACTAACGTATATATGAGGAACAATTGTGCTAAAAAAAAGTTTAGGGAACAGATTAGCAAAAAAATGATAAATAGGAGAGTTAAATTTACAATTTAATCTTATTTTATTATAGCTAAATGAGTGATAAATATATCAATAATTAATGAATGTATCTATAATCAAATTTGATTGTAGTGATCATATATTTTCTTTCTCTTTATTTTATTATAACTAAATGAGTCATATGCGAACATATTTACTAATTTTACGTTCGTCCCTGAAAAATTAACTTAATTTAATTTTTTGGTCAAATTGACCAAATTTAGTATTAAAATTAAACATATTTATTTATAATTTTGTACTCATAAAAATTAGAAGCAATAGTAAATTCGATATATTTTTTTATGATTATAGTTTCTCCACATAAATTTATAAAAAATAGTATAATTTTTTTATTATAAAAATAATTTATTTGATTGAAAAAATCAAATTAAGCTAGTTTTTGAGAGACGGAGGATGGAGGAAGTAATTTTTTGTTACGAAGATATAGTATCATTTTTCTATTAATGATGAAGTTGAACATTTTTCTCCAAGATCTTTGGAACTATAAAGATGAAGAATTTTTTTTTTTGAAATCCAACTTTTTGAATAGTACAATATAATTCATAATCAAGTACATCTTAAAAATCAATCAAATAACAAACCAAACAAATCTCACATAAAGAGAAAATAAGTTTCTCAATAATGAAAGAAATAATATGAGGAAACAAGCTTCCCCATAATAGAAGAAATAAATTGACTTAAATGAGAATCGAACCTAAACTCACGTAAAACAAACTTCCTAGTAATAGAAAAAATAAACTCATCTAAGTGAGAATCAAACCTGACACTTAAAGGTCAGGTATCTCAATTTTAACTATTAGACTAAGAACTCATCCACAAAAATGAGGAAGCTTAAAAGTACAATAATGTGATAGTGTTGGCCATGAATTTATTTCTTATGTTCAATACTTGGCGAGACATATTAAATTAAAAGAAATTGTTAAATTCATAATATTTTTTTGTTATTTTTATATAATAAAAGTGTCACTGTAGATGTATAGCTGATAAACACGTAATTCATACATTTTGTTATTGTAAGACCCCAACTTTTTATAAGTAAAGATTTAATTTCCTCTATTTATTATTTTGAAATAGTAAGGTTGATTTGATTAATGTGGTTAGTTATGGGTAAAATCATAAATATTTCAAATAAGCGGTGGTTATAAAATATTCATTGTTGTCGGGGAATATTCGTTTTAATGCGTGGAATATTCTTCTTGTCGGGGAATATTAAATGCGACGGTATTGATCTTTTATGGGCCCCATAACTGGAAAGCGATTGGATGAAGAAACGACAAAGTATAAGTTGTTTATAAATAATGGTATGATTATTATTGCAATTATCATTGTTGGAATGCCGGTGGTTAAAACAAAGAATCGCGTTGTTACACGATGGAAGATACGGATTGCACCAATTATTGATTCTTACGTAAAAGGCACTACTCAATAATTATTACTGATGAATTCTTATTCGATATTTTATTTTATTGATTCAATAATTGTTGCGTTAATATTTTATATTATTGTTGTTTGATAATTGTCACTACTGCGATTTTCCATTATCGAAAGCTAATAATTCATATTATCGGAATAATATTATTAGAAAACATTATTAGCGATGTCAGAAAGTTACATAAGGAGAGGTTTGGTCACCTAATTGCGCCAAAGATGAGGAAAAATTCTTATTGGAAAGCCCTCTTTTCAGGAACCTATGCGGTTGTTTGATATTGTGATTACGTAATATTATTTGTGAATAATTAATTATTGATTTATATGATGAGGAAAATATTCATTTTATGTGGATATAGATGGAGAAAATTTTTAAAGTGGTATGGCCTTTAAAATTAGGTATACATCACCCATCTTGGGTACATGGATATCGTAATGCAAATTAAATCTGACTTACTAATACAATTGTAGGTATGCAATACGACAAAACATAAAGCTGTAAGTTTGAATACAAATATTGTCTACTAGAGATTAGACAAACTCAAAAGGAGTCCTCATTACAATTATTATCACACTATTTCACGAGAATAGTGAGGACTACTAATCTTATCCTCGGACCATCACTCAGTTCCCAGGACTAGTCCTCGCTATGTTCTCATTTCTGAAGAGAACGGTGAAAGAAAGGGTGAGCTCAACTAGCCCGATAAGAAATATTATGACTAAGATAATGCGAATAAATTATCATTAGTCTCCAACAATGTTAAAGCGATAAAATATAATAAACATCAAGTTTAGCTGCGGTGAACAAGCAATCCATTAAAAAGTCAGTAGAGAATAAAATCTACTATCTTTTATGATTTAAAAGGTTTTTCATCATCTTTATTATATTTGAGACTCGACTTAATAAATATTCCACATCATCGAATCACCCACTGCACCACTACTGACCGATGATATTCTTTAGTATCACGACCACAATTATCCATGCACTACGGGCCGAGAATATTTGTGTATTCATTAATGGTCGTGATCATGCCAACAACTATCCATCGATGCACTACAGGCCAATGAGAACTTTTACCACATCATTTGTAACATTACGATCATGATTATTGCAAGAATAATCCACTGGTCATAATCATACCAAGTCCATCTATGCACTACTGAAGCCACAGATGACTTTCAACAAAATATAAACATGAGGATGATGACAATGATATAAGAATTGATAAAACAAGTTCAAGAATTATTTTATCCAGAATTATTAACGTCAAATTGTCAACATGATCTTGTTTTGTAGAGTAAAATTCAAGAATGATCGGAAGAATATTTCCATGAAAGATCTTTGGATGAAGCTTGAAATATCGAGGATATTCTACTAATTTCATGGAGTATAGAAGTGAAACTTTAACCAGTGAGTATAATAAAGAATGGAATAACAAAAGAAATCACCATGCATGCGGTGCCGCGGCAGACGGAGTTATTCAACGAGAATAATAATAACGAAATCGGTCGGCAAAAATTTTGCAAGCGGGATGTTCAAACAGAATAATAAAAAGGCGGAACCGGTCCGTAAAAAAACACGAGCGAGGATGTTCCAACAGAATAATAATAATAAAAAACGGAACCGGTCCAGGTGTAAAACACACGACATGATGTTCCAACGGAATAATAATAAAAAGCGGAACCAAGTCCGGTGTAAAACACATGAGACGAGGATATTCAATGAGAATAATAAAGAATGGAATAAGAAGAATGTCACCAAGTATAGGGTGAGCAGCGTATCTGAGTTATTCAACGAGAATAATAAGAAATGGAATAACAACAGTTCTCTTCATGAATAAGAAAGAATAACACCCCTTTACGAGTCTACAACAAATAATATTTCCTACCTTAAGAAGAAAAGTCTTTAGATATATAAGTAGTAGTGAAGTAGCATAATAATACTTTCTTCTTTCTCTCTATAGTTTATCTCTACAGAGTTTCGGTGAATTCGTAAAAGAAAATAATGAATGAATGAGCTTTATTTATAGAAAAATGGAATGCATAGTAACTAACTCATGAGCGGTCGAGATTGATTTACTTTTTTAATCGACGGTCCATATTTAAAGCAAAATCTTTTAAATAAAATATAATATATTCTATTTATAATCTAATAAAACGAATAACTTTATAAAAGATTTTACTATCTTGCAAACTTAAACGAACCTTATCTATGCAATACTATGCATAATAAAATATAATATATTCTAATTATTGTCTAATAAAGCAGATAGCTTTATAAAAGTATTACATTTTATATAAAAGATTTTACTATGCAAAACACTATCACGAGAATCTTTATGCAACATATGCATAATAGAATATAATATATTCTATTTATAGAATAACTTTATAAAAGTATTACATTTTATATAAAAAGATTTTTACGTATTATTACATTAATAATACCAACAAAAGCTGAGTGACTTATCACTTAAGCATCAATAATTAATCTGGTGTGCTACTATGCGACCCGCGCATATTCTTTGTACTTTTAACAAGGGTGTTTCACGATTAAAGTAAAACTTCCGTAGTTATTTTCATAAAAGTATTTTTGTCGTTTTCTCAATCAAAACAATAATTCCGTTGTAGGGTCCACCGATGATTGTGCCGTTGTACTAATATTCCTGTTAAAAGCGAATATTCCCAGCCAATCGAATATTATATAACAACTTGCGTACTTTTTGCAAAATTTATAAATATTACCCACAACTAACATTATATCAATTTCACTCCATAATATTCAAAAATAATATTTATAGAAAATTCATCTTTATTCAAAAAGTTGGGGTTTTACAATCTCCCCTTCTTATGAAATTTCGCCCTCGAAATTAGAAGTGCATTACACGGTATGTCGAAGAGGTAAGGATACCTTGATTTCATTTGATTCTAACTCCCAAGTCATTTCCTCAACATCGTGGTTTCTCCACAAAACTTTGACTTGAGGTATAACCTTGGTGCGTAGAATATGTTCCTTCTTATCCAAGATTTGAACAGGAACCTCTTCATACGTCAAATCTTCCGCTATTTCATCCAGTTCCAACTCAATAATGTGGTTCGGGTCTTTCACATATTTACATAACATGGATATGTGAAAAATGTTATGAACACGAGACATACTTGGCGGTAAAGCGAGTCTATAGGCCACAGTTCCTACTCGATCGAGGATTAAAATGGTAGATAAATCGAGGATTGAGCTTTCCTCTCTTTCCAAATCTCGTAACTCCTTTCCATGGGAGCAACACGTAACAACACATGATCTCTATATCGAATTCCACGTCCTTTCGATGAAGATCGGCATAACTCTTTTATCGATCTTGTGAGGTTTTTATCGTTCTCGGATCGTTTGAATCTTTTTCGTAGTCATACGTACCAACTCCCGGTCCCAACAACGTTGCTTCACCCATCTCATCCCGATATCTTTGGAGAACGATACTTTCTTCCATACAACGTTTGAATGGAGCCATGCCGATACTTGTTTGATAAGCTGTTGTTGTAGGAAAACTCCACCGATGGTAAGAACTTGTCCCAACTTCCTTGAAATCAAGGACACGAGTCTTAATAGATCTTCAAGAGTTTGAATAGTCCTCTCCCATTGTCAAATCATCGAGGATGATATGCCGAGCTAAATCGTAAATCTGGCCCATAGCTTTTTTGCAAACTAACCCAAAATCTTGAAGTGAATCTTGGGTCTCGATCAAAAACTATGGATACTGGCATACCATGCAATCTTACAACCTCGTTTATGTACATACGAGCAAGACGTTCAAGTGTATAAGTTTCTCGTATCGGTAAGAAATGAGCAGACTTGGTCAATCTATCAACAATGACCCAAATCGCATCTATGCCTTGAGAAACTTTGGGAAGACCGATAACGAAATCCATGGTAATGTGCTCCCACTTCCATTCTGGAATTTCAAGTGGTTCTGATGGACCTTTTGGTACTTGATGCTCGCACTTGACTCGTTGACACGTTAGACACCTTGAGATAAACAATGCTATCTCTCTCTCTTTATATTGCCCCACCAAAATGTATGTGAAGATCATGATACATTTTGGTACTCCCGAGATAGATTACAAAGCGGTGTGTTATGCGCCTCCATCATGATTTTATACTTTAAATCGAGGTCGTTAGGAACACAAAGTGCGGAGTTGACTCGAAGTATTCCTTCTTCATCGATTCTTGCTTCCTAAGATCGCACCTTCTTGCACTTTCTTCCTCATACGCATCGACTCCGGATGCGTAGCTTGGAAAGCGACTTTAATTTTATCAATTAAAGTTCGGTTCCTCGTATATTTGCCATCATCACGTGGGTCCTGGAGTCTTTATCACTATCTCCATCCTTTTGCAAGTCATACAAAATGGGCTTCTGCGTTGACAATATTGCTTTCGTGCCGATATGATCTTCTACTCAACGCGTCACTACCACGTTCGCTTTTCTAGGATGGTATTGGATGGTATGATCATAATCTTTCAATAGTTCAAGCCAGCGTCGTTGTCGCATGTTAAGTTCCTTTTGAGTGAAGAAATATTTGAGGCTTTTATGATCCAGTAAAGATCTCCACTTTCTCCCCATACAAGTAATGCCTCCAAATCTTAAGTGCGAAGACAACATTTGCTAACTCTAGATCATGAGTAGGATAATTCCTCTCATATTCTTTGAGTTGTCGTGAGGCATAAAGGCTATGACTTTCCCATGTTGCATGAGAACACATCCTAACCCTTTGCCCGAAGCATCTTTGTAGATGACAAATCCCTACGAACCGGATGGTATTGTCGAGCAGTCTTTGAAATGAGTCTCCTCTTGAGTTCTTGAAAACTCTTCTCACATTCTCGCTCCAACCGAACTTTGTATCTTTCCGAGTCAAATTTGAGTTAGTGGAGTAGCGATTAGAGAAAACCCTTCTACGAATCTCGATAATAACCACTAAGCCGAGAAAGCTACGTACTTGATCATTTGATTTTAAGTTGCTCGACTTTGAATAGCTTGATCTTTCTTTGGGTCAACAGATATTCCATGACTTGATACCACATGCCCAAGGAATGCTACTTTCTCTTTAAATTTAAAGTGACAATTGTTGAAAATTGATATTTTATCTTTTACGATAAAAATTCATTTTATTATATTATTATAATATAATAATGGTGATATTTTACAATGAATGTGGGATATATGAGTATATGAGGAGGAGAGTAGTATTTTTGTTGCAATTAAAAATGTTTAAAAACATATTTTTTGTGTGTTGGTGGACCCATTTCTTCTTGAAATTTGATTTTATTATAGCTTGTAAAATCGTTCAGTTTATGGATTTGGTCAATTTTTGTTTGGAATTTGGAAAAACTTTCTTACGCAAAGTTGTAGAGAATTGAATTTCCTATAAAAGGACAGCGAGATTTGAATTTTTACGATAAAAGGGCTATTTATTATGAATTATTGAAGTTCGAAGTTCGAAATAATTGATTTTGGAAGTTTTAATTAATTTTTTTAAAAACGTTTTTTTTTGTTTTTTTGTGGGCTCATTATTATGTATGTTATAAATATGATGAATTCAGATCTTGGTGGTGGGCGTAGGAAAATTTATATATATATATTATTATTTTATTAAATTTTTTTGCTTTGGGTTCTAAGCATTTTCTATAAATAGGGTGCTTAGGTTAGAATTGAAAATCACACGACGAAACTAAATTTCTCTCTCTTTCTCTCTATATATATCGGCGTATTTTGTGAGTATTTTAGTACTTTGAGTATTGCTATCTGGTGCAAGTTCTTTGATTTATATCGATATTCGGTCGGAAATCTTATTCTTTTTGAGGTAAGGGATGTTATTTTATTAGAAAATGATATTATTTCTTGATATCATTATCTTAGAAATATTGGTTGGATTTTTTATCAAATTTGGAACTTTTTCATATGGGGTTCTTATTCATGAGTTCTTATTCATGATTTATTATTCACGAGTTACTATTCACGAGTTCTTATTCACGAGTCTTATTATTCACGATGATGATGATTTTTTTGTGAAATTTCTATCTTTTGAGTGTCGGATTTTATTCACGTATCGACCTTTATTCACGTATATCGACCTTTATTCACGAATCGACCTTTATTCACGAAAAATTAAATTTTTTTTTGTGTGTCCAAGATTATCATTATGATTTCTATCTTTGATTGGATCTATGTTTTGATCTTCATTCTTGAATTTTACTCCACTACGGTTATTTATGAAGTATTTTTGAACTTGGATTTATTTAAAAGTACGAATCCTTAATATTTGTTCTTTTGTTTCCTTTGGATTCGTTTTTTCTTTAAAATATTTTTCATCATCCTCGGTCCTAAATGATGATATATCTTGAATATCTTTGGCTGTAGTGCAAAGATGAATGATTTCTTGATGAATATCTTTGGCCGTAGTGCAAAGATGAGCAGTGTTGAGATGAACATGACATGGTGATTAATATCTTTGGCCGTAGTGCAAAGATGAGCAGTGTTTAGATGAACATGACCAAAGATGAATATCTTTGGCTGTAGTGAAGATATATTTGATATATATTGATTGATGTTCTGAGGATAAAATATCGATGATGGACTTTTAAATTCATAGATGATAGTAGATTTCATTCTCTACTTAACTCTTCTAATGAATGAATTATTTTTTCATTGCGATTGTTGATCTAAAACTTGTTGTCTATTGTATTCTATCAGATTTTTCCTGTTGAAGACTAAGGATAATTTGTTGTACATTATCTTAGTCATAATATTCTTTCTTGGGCTAGTTGAGCTCACCCTTTTTCCTTTTTGTTCCATTTTTTCTTCTCGGGAGGCGAGAATATATAGCGGGGAACTAGTTAGGGGTGTGGAGTGATGGTTCAAGAGTTGAGTTGTTTTAGTAGTCCTCACTATTTTGTAAAATAGTGTATCAATAATTGTAATGAGGACTTATTTGAGTGTGGATATTGTCTAGAAGACAATATTTGTATTTAAACTCACGATTTTATGTGTTTTCGTATTTTGCACGACAATTGTATTAATAAAGTTGTAGTTGTTTACGTACCATGTATTTGGCGACTCGAGAATGGGTGATGTATACCTATTTTGGGGGCGTCACGGTTAATATCGAGCTTAGGGATATGATCTCTGGCGGAGATCGGGATCGGGGAATAGAACTAGGAGGGGAGAGCGAGTAAATCCTTAGCTAGTGTGTCTACTACCTAAGCTTATTTGTTGGTTGGGTCGAATAATATAGGGTTATTATGTGATATGTTAATTTGTTTAATTAACCCTGTTTTTATGGCGGTATTTAAGAATGTCGATTGAGAATGTTAATGATGGAGTAAATGAGGCCAGTGGAGACACCTTTGCTCCTCAGCGAGGAGAGCGTGCAACAGGTGGCAATGTTCCTCTCTGTAAACAACACCACTTGCGAGCGAGATGATGAGCGATGGGATGTTTAGAACTTTTTAGAATTCATGCAAAACCAAGCGAGAGAGACTCGTGTTCAAAATGCGGTGGTGGAAAAATGGCAACTCACGGATGGTCGTCGCTAAGCGATTTCAAGGAGTTAGGACCACCAGAGTTTTTGGGAAAGCGGAACCACTTATGGCGGAGGCGTGGATAAAGCAAATCACTAAGATATTTGATGTCTTGGGATGCTCGAGGGAGCAAAAGGTTCCTTTCGCCACTTTATGTTTAGTGAGGAGGCAGATTATTTGGTGGGGAATCGTAAAGCGTACTCGACTACCGCTTGAAGATGTCTTGGGAAGCGTTTCAAGAATTGTTCAATGACAAGTACTTTCACGAAAGTATTCGTCATATGAAGGAGGTAGAGTTTATTAGACTGGAGCAAAACAATATGAGCGGTGTCGCGATGCGAAGCTAAGTTTGCGGAGTTATCGATTTGCATCCCATTTGGTTGATAATGAGGAGAGAATGGCCGCGAATGTTTTGAGAGGTTTGAAACCCAAAATCGTCGATACCTCATTTCTCATAAATTTTGTTTATATTAGGATGTTGTGAATAGGGCTCGATTATTGGGGTAGCGATAATGAGTCGGCTCAGCGAAGAATAATGACCAACAACTTCGATGATAATCGTCTTGGTGGCGGCGATCATCGAGAACAATGATAACCATCGTGGAGGAAATTATCATGCGCGAATGGTAACCACGCCGGTGGTAATCATGGCCAAGATAATAGAAGAAATAACTTCAAGTGGAAATTTCAAAGAAGAAGATTTAATGATGATAGCGGGAAGGCGGCGGCACCGACACCAACAACAAATTTTAGAGGAGGAGAAAGGCCGCGGTTAGATCTCTGAGATGCGGAGAAGAGGACACATAAGTCAAGCTATTCACAACCTTCAAGGTATGTTATAATTGTGGAAAAGAAGGTCATATCGCTCGAGATTGTGCAGTAGCGAAACCAAGATCCAGTGAGGATGGTGACTCAAAAGGTACATCGGAAAAGTCGAAGTCAGCGGTTCTGGAAGAGCGTTTTTCGTGACTTGGTCGAGAATCGAGAAACGAGCGAAAGTTATCACGGGTTAGTTAATTATAAATTCTTCTGAAGTTTATACCTTATTTGAATCTGGGTTCTACCCATCATTTTTATCTCTCTGCTTATACTCAGCGTTTAAACTTGACTCAGGAGAAAATTAGACTTTGACTTATCTGTTGAAACTCAGTTAGGAGAAACTTTCGTTACATCCTTTGTTTATAAATCTTGTTTGATCAAGTTGGCACCATCACATTACACATTGACCTTATTTCTTTAAAGATACTTGCTTTTGATGTGATTTTAGGGATTGATTGATTAACTACTCATCATGCCAAAATTGATTGCTTTTCGTAAGGTTGTTAGTTTTCATATTCCTACTTGACTTTGTTATTGAATTCAAACAACCAAACCATTGAAGTCAAACACTTTCATATCAAGCCATAAAAGTCATTCGTTTATTGAAAAGCGGATGTCAAGTTTTCTTAGCCCATGTTATGGACTTGAACAAAAAATCGTCGATTTGAATGATATTTTATTGTTAGTAAATTTCTGGCGTATTTCTGAAGAATTTCTTGGCCTACTCCCAAAGTGTGATATTGAATTTTGTATCGACTTTGAACCGGTACAAAACCCATTTCTAAAATCTCATATCGAATGGCTCTATTGAACTTGAGGAGTTAAAAATTAACTATAGAAGTTGGTACAGAGAGCCTCTATCTGGTGACTTCCTTTGTGGAATGCTTTGAAGCGACTCTCTCGTAGGGGGCGCCATATTAGATGCGGTAGTAAAGCGATAGGTGTCATTGTGACGTCTTATCAAGATTGGGATATGAGTCACGATTGAGAGCAACCTAAGTCGATAATCGAAATCGTAGCTTTACAGGCTTAGTTGGTTATTATCGGAGATTTGTGGAAGGATTTTCTCGAATCGCTACTCCATTAACTTTCGGTGACTCGTAAAGATACAAAATTTGAATGGAAGCGAGGAATGTGGGAAGAGCTTGAAGAACTCGAGAGGAGACTCATTTGGATTATGACCATACGACCATACCATCTGGAAAAGCGAGCGTGGTAGGTGGCGTGTTGAGTAAAAGATCGTATATCGATTCTGAGTGCGATATTTTAACACAAAGACCCATTTCATATAACTTACAAATGATGGAGATAGAGTTAAAGACTACAGGGACACTGCGTGATGATACGAATGAGTAGAATCGACTTTAATCGATAAAGTTAAAAGCGCTCAAAGCTACTACTTGGAGTTGATGAATATGAAGAAGAAGTCAAGAAGTCGTTATTCAAAAGCGAGAATTGGCGATGTGAGGAAAGCTCAAACCTTGATTTATTAGTCCATTTGAAATCCTCGATCGAATAGGAGCGTGGCCTATAGACTACATTTTTTGCCAAGTATATGGCGGCGTGTTCATAACGTTTTTCGCGTGTATCGATGTTACGTAAATATGTGGACGACCGAACCACATTATTGAGTTAGAACCAGACGAGATATAGAGAAGATTTAACGTACGAGAGAGGTACTGTCAAGATCTTGGATAGGAAGAGCATGTCCTACGAAGGTTATACCACAAGTTAAAGTTTTGTGGAGAAACCATGCTTTATTGAAGAAATGAACAGGAGTTGGAAAGGAAATGAAAGGAGGTATCCTCATCTTTTTGAAAACACACGTCGAAATTTGAGGATGAAATTCATAAGGAGGGAGGTTGTAAGACCCCAAAATAAATAAAATTAATTTCCTCTATTTATTATTTTGAAATAGTAAGGGTTGATTTGATTAATGTGGTTAGTTATGGGTAAAAATGCAAATATTTTAAATAAGCAAGTGGTTATAAAATATTCATTGTTGTGGGAGAATATTCGTTTGGTCGTGGAATATTTCTTTTTGTGGGGAATATTAAATGCATGATGGTAGTGACCTTTTGTGGGCCCCCATGTGAAAAGCGATTGGATGAAGAAAGCGACAAGTATAAGTTGTTTATAAATAGCTTGGCGTAGTTATTTACAGATTAATCTTGTTGGAATACCGGTGGGTTAAAAACACGATGTCTGGCGTTGTTGTTGCGATGTAGCGCGGTATTGCAATTATACCAATTATTGATTCTTACGTGAAGGCACTACTCGATAATTATTACGATAATTCTTATTCGATATTTTATTTTATTGATTGATAATTCTTTGCGTTGATATTTTATATTATTGTTGTTTGATAATTGTCACTACGATATTTTCCATTATCGGAGCAATAATTCATATTATTTGAATAATATTATTAGAAACATTATTGGCAATGTCTAGAAAGTTACATCTAAGGAGAGGTTTGGTCACCTAATTGCGCGCGATAAGGAGAAATTCTTATTGGAAAGCCCCCCTTCTTTCAGGAGGAGCGACTGGTTATCGATATTGTGATTACTGTAATATTATTTGTGAATAATTAATTATTGATTTATATGATGAGGAAAATATTGATTTTATGTGGATATAGATGGAGAAATTTTTAAAAAGTGACAATTGTTGAAAATTGATATTTTATCTTTTACGATAAAATAATATTTATATTATATTATATATATAATATAATAATGATGATATTTTACAATGAATGTGGGATATATGAGTATATGAGGAGGAAGAGTATTTTTTGTTGCATTAAAGTTTTTTTAATACATGTTTTGTATGTGTTGGTGGACCCCATTTCTTGGTTGAAATTTGATTATAGCTTTGTAAAATCGCATGAGTTGTGGATTTGGTCAATTTACATTTGGAATTTGGAAAAACTTTCTTTTGAAAAGTTGTAGAGAATTGAATTTCCTATAAAAGGACATAAGATTTGAATTTTTTTACGATAAAAGGGCTATTTATTATGAATTATTGAAGTTTGAAGTTAAAATAATTGATTTTTGGAAGTTTTAATTTTTTTTTAAAAAAAAACGTTTTTTTTGCAATTTGTGGGCCACATGTGTTATAAAAATTGAATTCAGAATTTGGTGGTGGGCGTGAAAATTTTTTATATATATATTATTATTATATTAAATTTTTGCTTTGGTGTTCTAAGCATTTTTTCTATAAATAGGGTGCTTAGGTTAGAATTGAAAATCACACGAAACTAAATTTTTCTCTCTCTCTCTATATATATCGAGCGTATTTTGTGAGTATTTGAGTACTTGAGAGTATTCTTTATCTGGTGCAAAGTTCTTTTGACATTATATCGATATTCGGTCGGAAATCTTATTCTTTTGAGGTAAGGGATGTTATTTTTTTTTTTGAAAATGATATTATTTTTTTGATATCATTATCTTAGAAATATTGGTTTGATTTTTTTATCAAATTTGGAACTTTTTTATATAGGAGTTCTTATTTCGAGTTCTTATTCGATTCTTATTCATGAGTTACTATTCATGATTGAGTTATTATTCATGAGTACTATTCACGAAGCATGATGATTTTTTTTGTGAAATTTCTATCTTTTAGTGTGGAGTTACTATTATTCGTATTACGATCGACACTATTCACGTATCGACCTTTATTCACGAATCGACTTATTCACGAGAAAAATTAAATTTTTTTTTTTGTGTCCAAGATTATGCATTATGATTCCTATCTTTGATTGGATCTATGTTTTGATCTTCATTCTTGAATTTTACTCACTATGGTTATTTATGAAGTATTTTTGAACTTGGATTATTTAAAGTACGAATCCTTAATATTTGTTCTTTTGTTTCTTTGGATTCGTTTTTCTTTAAAATATTTTCATCATCCTCGGTCTAAATGATGATATTCTTTGAATATCTTTCTTTTGTAGTGCAAAGATGAATGATTTTGATGAATATCTTTGGCCCGTAGTGCAAAGATGAGCAGTGTTGAGATGAACATGATGAGTGATGAATATCTTTGGGCGTAGTGCAAAGATGAGCAGTGTTGAGATGAACATGACCCAGTGATGAATATCTTTGGCTGTAGTGCAAAGATGAATATTTGATTTAAGATGTATATTGATTGATGTTCTGAGGATAAAATATCGATGATGGACTTTTAAATTCATAGATGATAGTAGATTTCATTCTCTACTTAACTCTTCTAACAATGAATTGTTGTTTCATTGCGATTGTTGATCTAAAACTTGTTGTCTATTGTATTCTATCGATTTTTCCTGTTGAAGACTAAGGATAATTTGTTGTACATTATCTTAGTCATAATATCTTCTTTCTTGGGCTAGTTGAGCTCACCCTTTTCCTTTTTGTTCCATTTTTTCTTCTCGGGAGGCGAGAATATAGCGGGAACTAGTCGGGGTGTGGAGTGATGGTTCAAAGGCAGTTGTTTTAGTAGTCCTCACTATTTTGTAAAATAGTGTATCAATAATATAATGAGGACTTATTTGAGTGTGGATATTATCTAGAAGACAATATTTGTATTTAAACTCACGATTTATGTGTTGTCGTATTTTGCCACGACAATTGTATTAATAAAGTTGTAGTTGTTTTACGTACCATGTATTTGGCGACTCGAGAATGGGTGATGTATACCTATTTTGGGGCGTCACGGTTTGGTATCGAGCTTAGGGATATGATCTCTGGCGGAGATCGGGGAATAGAACTAGGAGGAGAGGCGAGTAAATCCTTAGCTAGTGTGTCCTACCTAAGCTTTATTTGTTGGTGGTCGTATATATAGGGGTATTATGTGATTTGATTTGTTAATTTGTTTAATTAACCCTTGTTTTATGGCGGTATTTAAGAATGTCATTGAGAATGTTATGAGTGGAGTAAATGAGGCCGTGGAGACACCTTTGCTCACAGCGACGAGGAGAGCGTGCAGCACGCGAGTGGCAATGTTCCTCTGTAAACAACACCTTTGCTGAGCAGATGATGAGCGATGGTATGTTTAGGAACTTTTAGAATTCATGCAAAACCAAGCGAGAAAGACTCTTGTTCAAAATACGGTGGAAATCTTGGTGACTCACGGATGGATGGTCGCATAAGCGATTCGAAGGAGTTGGGGGACCACGAGTTTTGGGAAAGCGAGAACCACTTATGGCGGAGGCGTGGATAAAGCAGATCACTAAGATATTTGATGTCTTGGGATGCTCGGGAGAGCAAAAGGTTCCTTTCGCCACTTTATGTTATTACGAGAGGCTGATTATTGGTGGGAATAAGTAAAAGCGTACTCGACTGCCTTTTGAAGATGTCTTGGGAGAAGTTTCAAGAATTGTTCAACGACAAGTACTTTCCGAAAGTATTCATCACATGAAGGAGGTAGAGTTCATTAAATTTGGAGCAAAACAATATGAGCGTGTCGTCGATGATCTGAAGCTAAGTTCTTAGAGTTGTCGATTTGCATCCCATTTGGTTGATAATGAGAGAGAGAATGGCGCGAATGTTTTTGAGAGGTTTGAAACCCAAAATCGTCGATACCTCATTTCTCACAAATTTTTGTTTATATTGAGATGTTGTGAATAGGGCTCGATTATTGGAAGCGCGATAATGAGTCGGCTCAATGAAGAATAATGACCAACAACTTCGATGATAATAAATCTTGGTGGCGGCGGTCGTGAACAATGATAACCATCGTGGAGGAAATTATCATGCGAAATGGTAACCACTTGGTGGTAATCATGGCGAGATAATAGAAGAAATAACTTTCAGTGGAAATTTCAAAAAGAAGATTTAATGATGGCGGGAAGGAAGGCGTCGGCACCAACACCAATGACAACAATTTTTAGGGAGGAAAAGCGCCCGGTTAGATCTACAGATGCGGAGAGAGAGAGGACATATAAGTCCAAAGCTATTCACAACCTTCAAGGTATGTTATAATTGTGGAAAAAAGGTCATATCGCTCGAGATTATGCTGTAGCGAAACCAAGTCCAGTGGGGATGGTGACTCAAAAAAATATATCCGAAAAGTCAAAGTCAGCGGTTTCTGAAAAGCGTTTTTCGTGACTGAAGTCGAAAATGCGAGGAACCCGACGAACGAAGTTAGCACGGGTTAGTTAATTATAAATTCTTCGAAGTTTATACCTTATTAGATATCTGGGTTCTACCCATTCATTTATCTCTCTGCTTATACTCAGCGTTTAAACTTGACTCAGGAGAAAATTAGACTTTGACTTATCTGTTGAAACTCCGTTAGGAGAAACTTTCGTTACATCCCTTTGTTTATAAATCTTGTTTGATCAAGTTGGCACCATCACATTACATTGACCTTATTTCTTTAAAGATACTTGCTTTTGATGTGATTTTAGGGATTGATTGATTAACTACTCATCATGCCAAAATTGATTGCTTTTCGTAAGGTTGTTAGTTTTTTATATTCTAAGCAACTTTGTTATTGAATTCAACAACCAAACCATTGAAGTCAAACACTTTCATATCAAGCCATAAAGTCATTCGTTTATTGAAAAAGCGGATGTCAAGTTTTCTTAGCCCATGTTATGGACTTGAACAAAAAATCGTCGATTTGAATGATATTTATTGTTAGTAAATTTCACGATGTATTTCTGAAGAATTTCTTGGCTTACTCCCAAAGTGTGATATTGAATTTTGTATCGACTTTGAACCGGTACAAAACCCATTTCTAAAATCTCATATCGAATGGCTCTATTGAACTTGAGGAGTTAAAACCCAACTATAGAAGTTGGTACCGAGAGCCTCTATCTGGTGACTTCCTTTGTGGAATGCATGCAAGAAACCCGGACTCTCCGTAGGGGCGCCATATTTGATGCGATAGTAAAGCGATGATAGGTGCCATTGTGACGTCTTTATCAAGATTGGGATATGAGTCGAGTTGAGAAAGCAACCTAAGTCGATAATCGAAATCGTAGCTTTCTGAGGCTTAGTTGGTTATTATCGGAGATTTGTGGAAAAGATTTTCTCGAATCGCTACTCCATTAACTTTCGGTGACTCGTAGAGATACAAAATTGAATGGAGCGAGGAATGTGGGAAGAGCTTGAAGAACTTCAGAGAGACTCAGACTCATTTCATTGAATGATTACGATTATACCATACCATACCATCTGAAAAAAAAAAAATGTGCGTGGTAGGCGGCGTGTTGAGTAAAAGATCGTATCTGATACTGAGTGCGATATTATTAACACAAAGACCATTTTCATATAACTTACAAATGATGGAGATAGAGTTAAAGACTCAGGGACTGCGTGAAGATGATGATATCTGATTAGAATCGACTTTAATCGATAAAGTTAAAAAGTTCGCTCTCAAGCTACGAGACTTGAGTTGATGAATATAAGAAGAAGAAGGTCAAGAAGTCGTTATTCAAAAGCGAGAATCGGCGATGTGAGGAAAGCTCAAACCTTGATTTATTAGTCCATTTGAAATCCTCGATCGAATATAGGGCGTGGCCTATAGACTCATTTTACTGCAAAAGTATGGCGTGTTCATAGCGTTTTTTTCGCGTATCGATGTTACGTAAATATGTGGACGACCGAACCACATTATTGAGTTAGAACCGGACGAGATAGCGAGAAGATTTAACGTCTGAGGAGGTACTGTCAAGATCTTGGATAGGAAAAGCATCTTGGATACCACAATTAAAGTTTTGTGGAGAAACCATCTTATTGAAGAAATGACACAGGGGTTGGAAGGAAATGAAAGCGAGGTATCCTCATCTTTTTGAAACACCAGTGCGTCGTCGATTTGAGGACGAAATTTCATAAGGAGGGAGGTTGTAAGACCCCAAATTTTTATAAATAAAATTTAATTTTCTCTATTTATTATTTTGAAATAGTAAAGGGTTTGATTTGATTAATGTGGTTAGTTATGGGTAAAATGCATAAATATTTTAAATAAGCAAGTGGTTATAAAATATTCATTGTTGTCGGAGAATATTCGTTTGGTCGTGGAATATTCTTCTTTGTCGGGAATATTAATGCAATGACGGCGTAGCTTTTTGTGGGCCCCATGTGAAAAGCGATTGGATGAAGAAAAGCGACAAGTATAAGTTGTTTATAAATAACGGGCGTAGTTATTCTTAATTATCTTTGTTGGAATACCCGGTGGTTAAAAACGATGTCTGGCGTTGTTGTTGCGTAGTACGCGGTATTGCACCAATTATTGATTCTTACGTGAAAAGGCACTACTCGATAATTATTACGATAATTCTTTATTCGATATTTTATTTTATTGATTGATAATCTTTGCGTTGATATTTTTTATATTATTGTTGTTTGATAATTGTCACTATACGTATTTTCCATTATCGAGATCAATAATTCATATTATTTGAATAATATTATTAGATAACATTATTGGCAATGTCTAGAAAGTTACATCTAAGGAGAGGTTTGGTCACCTAATTGCTTGCGATGATAAGGAGAAATTCTTATTGGAAAGCCCCCTCTTTCACAGGAGCGGCTGGTTTGTCGATATTGTGATTCTGTAATATTATTTGTGAATAATTAATTATTGATTTATATGATGAGGAAAATATTCATTTTATGTGGATATAGATGGAGAAAATTTTTAAAGTGACAATTGTTGAAAATTGATATTTTATCTTTTACGATAAAATAATATTTTTATTATTATATATTATAATATAATAATGATGATATTTTACAATGAATGTGGGATATATGAGTATATGAGGAGGAAGAGTATTTTTGTTGCAAAAAGTTGTTTTAAAACATGTTAAACATGTTGGTGGACCCCATTTCTTGGTTGAAATTTGATTATAGCTTTGTAAAATCGTCTTGGTTTGTGGATTTGGTCGATTTACATTTGAATTTGGAAAAACTTTCTTGCAAAGTTGTAGAAATTGAATTTCTATAAAAAGTTTGCGAGATTGAATTTTTACGATAAAAGGGCTATTTATTATGAATTATTGAAGTTCAAAGTTTGAAATAATTGATTTTGAAGTTTTAATTAATTTTTTAAAAGAAAACGTTTTTTTTATTTAGTGGGCTCACATGTGTAAATAAATTAAAATCAAATTGATTTGAGATTCAAAAGTGGGCTTGAATTTTTTTAATATATATTATTATTATATTAAATTTTTTGCTTTGGTGTTCTAAGCATTTTTCTATAAATAGGGTGCTTAGGTTAGAATTGAAAATCACACAAAAACTAAATTTTTCTCTCTCTTTCTCTCTATATATATCGAGCGTATTTTTGTGAGTATTTTGATACTTTGAGTATTGCTATCTGGTGCAAGTTCTTTTATTTTTATATCGATATTCGGTCGGAAGTCTTATTCTTTTTGAGGTAAGGGATGTTATTTTTTTTTTAAAATGATATTATTTCTTGATATCATTATCTTAGAAATATTGGTTGGAAATTTTTATCAAATTTGGAACTTTTTCATGTCGGGAGTTACTATTCATGATTCTTTATTCATGAGTTCTATTCATGAGTTACTTATTCTTATTCACGAGTACTATTCATGAAGTGATGATGATTTTTTGTGAAATTTCTATCTTTTTGTGTCGGAGTTCTTATTCACGTATATACGACTTATTCACGTATCGACCTTTATTCACGAATACGACCTTATTCACGAAAAATTAAATTTTTTTTTACTGTGTCCAAGATTATGTCATTATGATTCCTATCTTTGATTGGATCTATGTTTTGATCTTCATTCTTGAATTTTACTCCCACTATAGTTATTTATGAAGTATTTTTGAACTTGGATTATTTAAAGTACTGAATCCTTAATATTTGTTCTTTTGTTTCTTTGGATTCGTTTTCTTTAAAATATTTTTCATCATCCTCGGTCCTAAATGATGATATTCTTTGAATATCTTTGGCTTTTGTAGTGTGCAGAGATGAATGATTTCTTGATGAATATCTTTGGCCCGTAGTAGTCTGAAGATGAGCAGTGTTGAGATGAACATGAATGTAAGTGATGAATATCTTTGGGCGTAGTGCAAAGATGCATGTGTTTAGATGAACATTGTGATGAATATGCTGTAGTGCAAAGATGAATATTTGATTTAAGATATATATTGATTGATGTTACTGAGGGATAAAATATCGATGATGGACTTTTAAATTCATAGATGATAGTAGATTTCATTCTCTACTTAACTCTTCTAATGAATTATTGTTTTTCATCTGCGAGTTGTTGATCTAAAACTTGTTGTCTATTGTATTCTATTAGATTTTTCCTGTTGAAGACTAAGGATAATTTGTTGTACATTATCTTAGTCATAATATCTTTCTTTGGGCTAGTTGAGCTCACCCTTTTCCTTTTTGTTCCATTTTTTCTTCTCGGGAGGCGAGAATATAGCGGGAACTAGTCGGGGTGTGGAGTGATGGTTTGAAAAGTTGTTTTAGTAGTCCTCACCATTTTTGTAAAATAGTGTATCAATAATTGTAATGAGGACTTATTTGAGTGTGGATATTGTCTAGAAGATAATATTTGTATTTAAACTCACAGATTTATGTGTTGTCGTATTTTGCACGACAATTGTATTAATAAAGTTGTAGTGTTTTTACGTACCATGTATTTGGCGACTCGAGAATGGGTGATGTATACCTATTTGATAACGGCGGAAGTTTTACAATTTAAAGCTGTTGAACTACTCTTAGTAAAAAATACGATGTCTGGCGCATGATTGCATAAGTAGTAGTACGGTATTGATTATTGATGCTTTACGTGAGAAGTCATTCAGCTTTTGCTTATTTTATGGACCCCCTATTTTGCCCATTTTTCAAAATAATCGGTAGAAAATTATTTTATATAATAAAGGTGGGGCCTATATGTGGGAACCACATATGGGGCCCACATGTGATATATGAAATCTGAAAATAGGGGTGAGAGGAAATTACGTAAAGGAGAGATAAAAAATATATATATATATATATATATATGTGATGTATGTATATATATATATATATATATATATATATATATTATGTTAGGATGATGGAAAAGGTGAAGGATTATATATATATATATATATATATATATATATATATATATATATATATATAATGTGTGTGTGTAAGAGAATGTGTATATATATATGATGATGACAAATTGGGGACCACATATTGGTGGAAGTTTGAAAATGTGGGTGGGGGTTTGAAAGTGTGTACGTGTAGTGTGTGAAAGAAAGTGTGGTGGGAAAGAAAAAATAATGAAAGTAATGTGTGTGAATAATAAGTATTTTTTATATATTATATATGGGTGAGTGGGTTGTGGTGGAGAATTTGATAGGTGTATATAATATATATATATATATATATTTAGCATGTGAAGATTGACTTAAGGGAAGGAAGAATTGATTTGTCGGGTGGGATTGGTATGGTATGATTATAATATATATATATATATATATATATATAATGTTAGTGGGATTATATGTATATAGCTTGCATGCAAATTAATTCATCCGTGACCTGCCAAATTGTTCTTCCCGTGAACTTCGTCTAATGTTATATATATATAATATATAATATATTTTATTTTATTTAAAAGATTTTGCTTTAGATATGGACCGTCCGATTAAAAGTAAATCAATCTGGACCGTTCATGAATTAGTTACTATTCATTCCATTTTCCTATAAATAGAAGCTCATTCCTTCATCATTTCTTACGAATTCATTGAAACTCTAAAGAGAAAAATTATAGAGAAGCTATAGAAAAGTATTCTACTACTTCCTACTCTTATATCCGGTTTCTTTTTACGGTAGGGATATTATTTGTTGTACTAAGTAAGGGGTATTATTTCTTTTTGTATTCATGAAGAGAACTTTGTTATTCCATTCTTTTATTATATCTATACTTTTGGAATATTCTTTATTAAAGATATCTCGGTGACTACATTCTATACTTGGTGATTATTACGTCTTCTTCATTGGAATAATATTCCGTTTCTTTATTATCTTTATTATTCTTTTGGAATCACATGCATGCGTTTCTGCGGGACTGGTATTCCATCTTATATTATTTATTAATACATTGGAATAACTTTGGGACACAGTTCAGTCATTATTATCGCGTCTATATCGCATGCGTGGTGATTTCTTTTGTTATTCCATTCGAATATTATACTCGGTTGGTTAAAGTTTTGACTTTATACTCCATGAAATTAGTGGAATATCCTTCGATATTTGCGCTTCATCAAGATATCTTTTCATGGAAATATTCTTACGAGCATTCTTGAATTTTACTCTACAAAGCGAGTATCATGTTGACAATTTGGGCGTTATTAGTTCTCGACTAAATTAATTCTTGAACTTGTTTTATTGAATTCTTATATCATTGTCATCATCCTCATGTTTATATTTTGTTGAAAGTCATCATATGTGGCTGTAGTGCATAGATGGACTTGGTATGATTATGACCGAGGATTATTCGGTATAATCATAGTAGTAATGTTACAAATGATGTGGAAAAAAAATCCTCATTGGCGTAGTGCATTGATGGGACGGTTTTTGGTATGATTATGGCTATGGATTCTCTTTGGTAGTAGTGCAAAGATGAATTATTTTATGGCATGATCGGGACCATTGATGAAAACATGATTATCTTTAGCCAGTAGTGCATGGATAATTCGTGGTCGTGATACTTAAAAATATCCTTGGCCGTAGTGCGGGGGTGATTCGATGATGTGAATTATTTATTAAAGTTTGAGTCCCAATGATAAAAGTGATGAAAAACCTTTTAAATCATAAAAGATAGTAGATTTTATTCTCTACTTGACTCTTTTAATGGATTGCTTGTTCCACTTGCAGTTAAACTTGATGTTTATTATATTTTATCGGTTTAACACTATTGAAGGCTAATGATAATTTATTACGCATTATCTTAGTCATAATATTTCTTCTTCTTGGGCTAGTTGAGCTCACCTTTTTTCTTTTTGTTCTCTTGAGGAAATGAGAGCGTAAATGGGACTAGTCGGGGAGCAGAGTGATGGTCCTAGATGGTGTATTAGTAGTCCTCACTATTACGTGAAATAGTGTGATAATAATTATAACGAGGACTCCTTTTGAGTTTGTATAATCTCTAGTAGACAATATTTGTATTCAAACTCATAGTTTATGTTTTGTCGTATTGTACACGACAGTTGTATTATTAAGTTGTATTTGAATTCTGTACCATGTATCTGGCGACTCAAGATGGGTGATGTATACCTAATTTTGGGGGCGTCACAGTTGATATCAAAGCTTAGGGATATGATCCCTAGCTAAGATGTGAGAATAGAACTAAGAGGGGAGAGACGGGGAATTCCTTCACTAGTATGACCTACCTAAGTTTATCTTGTATTTAATTGGTCGGTTAGAATATAGGGATAATATGTTACATGTCAATTAACCTTTGTTTTGTGGCAGTATCTGAAAATGACCTCCGAGAATATTGAGAATAACAATGGAGCACAGGAGACCATTGATTCTCCACAGATCAATAATCAGGACAATGTGCAACAGGATGGCGATAATCCTCCTGTAAACAACAACACTGATCAATTGACGAACAACGATAAGTTTAGGAGCTTTTTAGAATTGATGCAACATCGGGCGAAGGCGACTCCTATTCATAATGCAGGAGGAAACAATGGCAACCCACGGTTGGTCACCGCTAGCAATTCAAGGAGCTGGGACCACCGGAGTTTTTGGGAAAGCGAGAACCACTTAAAGGCGGAGCGTGGTTAAAGCAGATCACCAAGATATTTGATGTCTTGGGATGCTCGAAGAGCAAAAGGTTTCTTTGCCACCTTTATGTTGCGTGAAGAGGCGGATCTTTGGTGGGAATCGTAAAAGCGTACCCGATTTGATGCACTCAAGATGTCTTGGGAGAAGTTCAAGAACTTTTCAATGACAAGTACTTTCGAAAGCATTCGTCACATGAAGGAGGTGGAATTTATCAAGTTGGAGCAAAACAACATTACCAGGTGTCGTGAGACGAAGCCAAGTTTGCGAGTTGTCCCGATTTGCGTCCCACTTGGTTGATAATGAAGAGAATGGCGGATGTTTTAAGAGGTTTGAAGCGGGAGATACGTCGATATCTTATTTCTCATAAGCGTGTGTTTGTATTAGGATGTTGTAAATAGGGCTCGAGTTAGTGGAGCGCGATAACGAGTCAACGCAACCAAAAAGAGAAGCGGTAGGAAAAATGATAATAATACCGGTGATAATGATCATCAAAGCGGTGACAATAAGCATGGAGGAAATCAACATGCGAGAAATGGTAACCACCGGTGGTAATCATGGTCAAAACAATAAGAATGGACATTTCAAGAAGAGAAGGTTCAACAATGACGGAAGGCGTCGACACCAAAGACCCGTTTCAAAGGAAGAAGAGCGACCACCGTCATCGTATGTTTCAAAAATGCGGACGGGGAGGGACACATCCGTCCAACTGCGACGCATCGATCCAAAGCGTGTTTATAATTGTGGAAGAGAAGGTCACCTAGCTTCGATTTTGTCATTATGATGAAGTCAATTCCAACTAGGATAGTGATGCCAAAGGATGTCCGAGCACAAGCCAAAGCCGGTAGTTTAAGAGAGCATTTTTTTTTTTCGTGACGAGGAAACAAATAAAATTATCACGGGTATGTTAGTCATAAACTCTTACGAAGTCTATACCGTGTTAGATACCGGTTCTACTCACTCTTTTATTTCACCTAGTTGTGTTCAATGTTTGAAGTTAACTCCGAAGAAGTTAGACTTTTATATGTCTATTTAAACTCAGTTGGGAGAAACCTTCGTTACCTCCACTATTTATAAATCTTGTTCAAATCAAAACTTTCACGTTATGTGTCGATCTTGTCTCTTTGAAAATACTTGCCTTTGATGCGATTTTAGGAATCGATTGGTTAACTACTCATCATGCTTTTTGTAAAGTTGTTAGCTTTCATACTCCTAACCAACCTGTTATGCGAATTTAGAGCAACCAAACTACTAAAGTCAATCATTATCATATCAAGCCATAAGTAAAGAGCCCTGATCCTTTTGTTGTTGACTTCTTTGTGTGGAATGCATCGAAGCCAGACTTTCCGTAGGCGACGTCGTGGATGACGATGGCAAGTTGATAATGTGATGTACTATCCAAGTTTTGGGATGAGAGTCACGATTTTGAAGGATATTTTATTGTTAATAAATTTCTAACGTATTCTTGAAGACTTCTTAGCGTACCCTAGGCGTGAAATCGAATTTTGTATTGACCCGAAGACAAAACCCATTTCTTAAACCCTCAAATATTTATTCAACTAAAATGAGCGTATCATGCGCCAAGCGTTGACTCGAAGATTTGTTGAAGATTACGATCGTACCATTCAATGCCATCGTAGGAAAAGCGAACATGGTAACTAACGCGTTTAGTAGAAGATCCCATATCGTATGATTACAAATGATGAAGTGCGAATATACGAACCCACGTGAAGATAACGAATATATGAGTAGAATCGACTTTAATCGATAAAGTTAAAGCTGCTCAAGCTACACAACCGGAGCTGATGAATGTGAAGAAGAAGGTTCAAGAGGGCGTTATTCTAGAAGCAAGAATCGACGAAGAGAGGAAATCTCAACCCTCGATTTAATTGGTCCATTAGAAATCCTCGATGAAGTAGGAACTGTGGCTTATAGACTCGTTTTACCGCCAAGTATGTCGCGTGTTCATAACGTTTTTAATGTATCGATGTTACGTAAATATGTGGACGACCGAACCACATTATTGATTTAAAACCGGACGAGATAGCGGATGATTTAACGATATGAAGATGATACTGTTAAAATCTTGGGAATATATTCTACGCTTAAAGGTTATACCTCAAGAGTTAGAGAATGAAGTCGAAGTATCCTCATCATTAAGACATACTAGTACGTACATAAATTTTTGAGGCGAAATTCCATAAGGAGGGGAGATTGTGAGACCCTAGATTTTATGAATAAAGATTTAAATTTCTCAAAATATTTTTTTTTAATATTATGGTGTGGATTTGAGATAATGTTATAGTTGTGGGTAGTATTTATAATTTTTGCAAAGTATGCAAGTTAATGTATAATATTCGATTGGTCGGGAAATATTCTTTCTATCGGGGATTATCCGTATGACGGCGCAATCATTGGTGGACCCCACAACAGAATTATTGTCGGATTGAGAAAACGACAAAAATATTTTATTGAAAATAACAACGGAAGTTTTACGATTAAAACTGTTGAACTACTCGGTAGTAAAAGTATAATAATACGCGTGGTTGCATAGTAGTACACGGTATTGATTATTGATGTTTACGTGAGAAGTCACTCAGTTTTGCTTATTTTATGGACCCCCTATTTTGCCCATTTTTCAAAATAATCGGTAGAAAATTATTTTATATAATAAAGGTGGGGCCCACATGTGGGGACCACATATGGGGCCCACATGTGATGTATGAAATCTGAAAATAGGGGTGAGAGGAAATTACGTAAAGGAGAGATAAAATATATTTATATATATATGTATGTGATGTGTGTATATATATATATATATATATATATATATAATGTTAGTGGAGGATGATGGAAAAGGTGGAGTGTATATATATATATATATATATATATATAAATGTGTGTGTGTGTGTAAGAGAATGTGTTATATATATATGATGATGACAGGTGGGGACCACATATTGGTGGAAGTTTGAAAATGTGGGTGGGGGTTTGAAAGTGTGTACGTGTAGTGTGGTGAAAGTAGTATGGTGGGAAGAAAAAATAATGAAAGTAATGTGTGTGAATAATAAGTATTTTTATATGTTATATATGGGTGAGTGGGTTGTGGTGGAGAATTTGATAGGTGTTATAATATTTTATATATATATTTAGCATGTGAAGATTGACTTAAGGGAAGGAAGATTGATTGATTTGTCTTAAATTGGGATTGGTATGGTATGATTATAATATATATATATATATATATATATATATATAATGTTAGTGGGATTATATGTATATAGCTTGCATGCGAATTAATTCATCCAAGTGACTTTAAAATTGTTACATAGTGAACTTCGTCTAATGTTATATATATATATATATATAATATATTATATTTTATTTAAAAGATTTTCTTTTTAGATATGGATAGTCTCGATTAAAAGTAAATCAATCTGAACCGTTCATGAATTAGTTACTATTCATTCCATTTTCCTATAAATAGAAGCTCATTCCTTCATTATTTCTTACGAATTCATTGAAACTAGAGAGAAAAATTATAGAGAAGCTATAGAAAAGTATTCGCTACTTTATACAGTTTCATATATCCGATATTTCTTTTACGGTAGGGGATATTATTTGTTGTACTCGTAAGGGTATTATTTTTTTTATATTCATGGAATAAGAACTTTGACATTCTTACATTATATTCCATTCTTTATTGGTTCATTCATTCTTTATTATTTTATTGGAATAACTAGTATCGGCGGACTACCCTATACTTATTGACGAATTCTTATAATATTCGTTCTTTATTATTATTATTACGTTGGAATAACGTTTTTTACACGGTTCGATTATTTTATTATTACATTGGAATAACGCATATCGCGTACTGGTGATTGATTTCTTTTGTTATTCCATTCGTTATTATACTCAGTTGGTTAAAGTTTTGACTTCTATACTCCATGAAATTAGTGGAATATCCTTGATATTTGCGCTTCATCCAGTATCTTTTCATGGAAACATTCTTCTGAGCATTCTTGAATTTTACTCTACAAAGCAGTATCATGTTGACAATTTGGATGTTATTAGTTCCTGACTAAATTAATTCTTGAACTTGTTTTATTGAATTCTTATATCATTGTCATCATCCTCATGTTTATATTTTGTTGAAAGTCATCTGTGGCTTGTGTAGTGCGTAGATGGACTTGGTATGATTATGACTGAGGATTATTCGGTATAATCATGACCGTAATGTTACAAATGATGTGGAAAAAAATCCTCATTGGCCCGTAGTGCATTGATGGACGATTTTTTGGTATGATTATGGCTATGAATTCTCTTTTCGTAGTAGTGCAAAGATGAATTGTTTTATGGCATGATCGTAACTGTTGATGAAAATATGATTAACTTTAGCCGTAGTGCATGGATAATTAAGTGTGGTCGTGATATCCCTAATTTTTTTTATATTACTCGAGATGGGTGTTTAATTATATTATTAATTTTATTTTTTTATATTAGTTTATTTAATATGTTTTATTTTATTTTGTAGGATTTAATAATTGTTGCAATAAAGTCAAAATCTTGGTGATCAAGGGATATTTAATGCTTTTATTCATATAAGGAATATCCAAGAAGAATTCTACAAGGAGAAGGAAAGAGGTGGAACAATATTGGTGTGGAAGTCAAATCCAACAAGAGAAAGGAAAGTCTATCTAGAAGATCTTTTGAGAAGTTGATTGCCACTAGGAAGTTGAATCCTACATGGAAAGGGAACAAAAGTGTCCAAGTTCAATGAATCTAAATTAGGGTTCAAAGTTATTTTCCTATAAATAGGCCTCTTGTTTTTTAGAGAAAGGATCACTTGTTATTTTATTTTTCTTAGTTTTTCACTAGTCACTAGTAGGAGGAGAAGATATTTAGAGTTTGTCTCTCTTATTCCAATCACGTGTGGAAATATCTTGTCGAGGAGTATTTGTAACTTTCTTTTATTTATATAATAGAAATTCTCTTTTTAATTATTGTTCTTATTTCATGCATAATAGTAGTACTAATATTATTTTTTTTGTTTTTAATTCCATGGCTAGCTAAATTTCTAATACCTAGGATTATGATGAAACTAAGTATTTCATAATTATATTTTCTTTTCCGTTCCAAAATTAATGCCTAATTATTTTTCGCTTTCATATTTTCCTCGCATAAATTGCATATGATTTTTATATTGATTATGAGGTTTTGATAAGTTATAGTTAATCTGTGATTTTTTTCATAACTTATGCTTGCCCATATTAATTATATGAATCATTATTTTTTAAAGGAAAGGAGAATAATTTGGGAATTGATTTAGGAAATAAGAAATTATTTATTATGTTAATATTTGGTGGATTCTAATTTCTAGGTATCTTTTCTCATTAATAGTTTTCGTTATTAATTAATAGTTTGCATAATTTAGTTAATAAATTCTCTCCACCATATTTATTTCTAATTTGCCTAAAATATTAATTAAGGATATATTAAAAAATTAATCTAGTCTCGTGGGTTCGAATTGACACTTGCTTGCCGGTTCTTCAATTGAGACATTGTGCACTTGCGATTACATATTTTTATCACATCAAGTTTTTTTGGGCGCATTTCGGGGACTAGAATTAATTTTATTTATTCCTTAATTTTTATTTATTCAATTAGTTTTTTAACTCTATTTTTTTTTTTTTTTTTTCGAGATTATTGAAGTCGGATCGAAGGAGCGAAAAGATAAAGATTTTGTTCTTTGCTTTTTTTCTTGATGACTTCAGATCTCCATATATTTTTTTTTTTAAAAAAAAATAAAAAAATAGTTTAGTTTTTTTTTTTTATTTTTTTTTTATTTGCCGCATTCATGCATTCACTCACGTAGAGCACATCCTCGTTAGGTTTTTTTTTTTTTTTTTTTTTTTTTTTGTCAAATATAAACTGTGGTGATTCTTTGGAGGATTGAGGTACGTCAAAATTTCTTCTTTCGTAATTCACATAGTTTTAGGACACTTTATTTGTTTATAGTTTTTTTTTTATTTGTGCATTTTCATCTTTAATCTAACATTAAGGGCAAAACCTGTAACAAGATAAGGTGGGGATTTCATCACCCTTCCTTGGCCCACAAACAACCCAATTTGCATTTTGCATGACCATGACCCAATAAAATCAAGTAGCGTTGGCCCCTAGGACTCTCGAGCTCAATTAGGACAAGAAACCCAAGAGGAGTTCTGAATTTTAAATTAATCAAACCATCGTGTGTCTAGGCAAGTGGTTCAAAAGGTATACGCCTAAAGATTGTGTGGTTATTCAATTAGTCACCGTTTCTACGGAGAGACTCCCACCTTTCTTACACTTACCTGGCTAGTGGTGTGATTAATTTCGAATTTGGTGGACCTCATGGTGTAACTTGGAATGAAGTTTAGAGTTGTCTAGATTTTATTTAGGTTGACCTTTAGAAGTATTTTTTTTATTTATTTTTTTTTTTTTATTTTTTTTTTGTGCTTATCTGCTTATTTGTTAAGTAGTGTATGCAAAAAGTGTGGATTAGGGACGAAACATCCCGATTAGTGAGAAAACTTGATTTTTTGGATTTCACTTTAAAAGATCTCACTTTAAGAAAAATGGAGGGCGCACAAACTGTTTCTTTAAGGGATCGATGTTATCCTTCCCGCTCTGCCCAACCTTCATGTATCAGTCTACCACCGGTAACTGGTAACAATTTTGAACTTAAGCCACATTTTATAAATATGTTACCTAGGTTCACAGGGATAGAAGATGCATATTTATTTATTCAGGAATTTGAGGAAGTTTGTGCTTTAATGAAAATTCAACAATTGTCTGATGACTCAATTAGGCTAAGATTTATAACATTTGCTTTAAAAGATAATGCTAAAAAATGGTTATATAGCCTACCAAATAATTCCATATCAACCTGGGAGGGATTTGTTGTTACATTTCTAAAAAAATATTTTCCAAATCATAAAACTGCTAAAATTAGGACTGCAATTCATCAATTTTGCCAACTTGAAAAAGAGTCCTTTTGGAAATATTTTGATAGATTTAAAAATTTGTTATCCCAGTGCCCACACCACGGAATTGAGAAATGGAGATTGTCAAATAGCTTACGAAGGTTTAGACTATCCCACTAAAACAATGTTAGAATCAATGTGTCAAGGGATTTTTTGAATAATGATGAGGAAAAAGCTTGGGAGTTTTTAGAAGACTTAGCGAAAAAACCATGCAATGGGAAACCACCGAGAGAGACCGATAAACCTAGTTCATATAGGGGTGTTCATATAATTGACAATTCAATTGCTACCGAAGCTAAGTTGGCTGGTGTACTTAAAAGACTTGAAGCTTTAGAAACTAGGGGACAATCACACGTGAACCAAGTCTCAACACCAACACCTTTGTGTCTAAGGTGTAATTCACCAAGCCATGTGATTGAGGAATGTTCTAGAGTCATGCCCCAACCTGAAGAATATGAACAAGTCAATGCAATGTTTCAAAGACCTAGGAATGACCCATTTGCACCCACTTATAATCCAGGTTGGAGAAATCATCCTAATTTTGCATGGAACCAAGGACCCTACCCAAATAATTCTTCAAATCAGGTCAATCAGTCTCTAAATCAATCTTTTCAACCTTACCAAAAGTCAAATCCTGGTCCGTACCAAAATTCAAATCCAGCACCTCAATATCCACCAGGTTTTTCTAATGAAAGTGAGAGAGACTTAACACTTTAGAAGAGAATGGAAACTTTAATGAAAAAATTTAATAAAAATGCAAAACACTAACCAAGCCTTATCTCGCTAGAGATCCAAATGAGTCAATTGGCCACTATCTAGTTTAGTGAAAGAGAGAAGGGTAAACTTCCTAGTCAACCCGAGACCAATCCAAAATTTCCGTTCCCTACTCAAAAACCTTATCATGTTAATTCACTTGAAAACAACCAAGTCAATCATGTGAATTCTGTAATCTCTTTAAGGTCTGGAAATTATTTTAACAATCATGTTGGCACTGATAATGAAGAAGAGAAAAAATTAAATGTTGAATCTAATGATCCATCTTCAAAGTCAACCCATCCTGAAAATCCCACGAACTCTGAGTCAGTAGGTCCATCCACTAAGCCTGTTTCAAAACATGATCAAACCACACCTTATGAGTCAATTGAAAAAGTCTTCAAACCAAAAGCCCCATTCCCTCAAAGACTTATTTCAAACAAGCAGTCAGCCCAGTTGGACAAAATTCTAGAAGTGTTCAAACAAGTGAAAATTAACATTCCTCTTCTAGATGCCATTCAACAAGTTCCCTCATATGCTAAATGTCTAAAAGATTTGTGCACACACAAAAGAACCACTCATGTTCCTAAGAAAGCTTTTCTAACAGCCCATATTAGTTCTATCTTGTCATGTCAAGTCCCTGTGAAATATAAGGACCCCGGTTGTCCTACTATTTCATGCATCATAGGTGACACCTTAATTGAAAAGGCTTTACTTGATTTAGGAGCTAGTGTGAACCTATTACCATTTTCTGTGTACCAAACTTTAGGCTTAGGGGAGTTGAAAAAGACAAGTGTCACACTCCAACTAGCTGACCGTTCCGTTAAAGTGCCAAAAGGAATAGTTGAAGATGTACTCATTAAGGTTGGTGATTTTGTCTTCCCTGTTGATTTTATTGTTCTTGAAACTCAACCTGTTGTCAATCCCAATGGTCAAATTCCTGTCATTTTAGGTAGACCATTTCTAGCAACCTCTAATGCGTTAATTAATTGTAGAAATGGGCTAATGAAATTGACATTTGGAAACATGACAATTGACTTAAATGTGTTTAATGTGGGAGAGGAACCTAGTGATTTGTTTGACCAGTCCGTTGAAGTGAACATGATTCAAAAAATATCAGGAAATGAACTTACGGGAAGATGAAATTATTAACTTTTGTCTAAATCATTTTGGTCAAAATTGGGATGAAACTGAATACTTGAATGAGGTCAATGAGATGTTGGACTCAATAGCCCAAAAATCTTACTCTAGATTGGAACCTATAGTTGAATCAAGTTTGACACATTTTGAGCATTTTCAAGATAATCAAATTGACCTTAAATCCTCTTATGATCATTTTATGTCTACCATGGGTCCATCCGAAGCGATTCCAGAAACACTAAATGTGATTTAACAAATGAAACAAAGGTTGTGGACAATGATAATCTTCTATGTTTAGATAATGAGATCATATCTCCCATTTCAGATAATGCATGTGATAATCCAGTGGTATTTAAACATCTTGGTATAACAATTATTCAAAAGGAAGAAAATATTTTAGTGCCCCTTAGTAACGAATTTGGATGGCAAGTTTGGATAGATTTTATGAAGTTAGAATTGCTCAAAAGGAACTATCATTTTTCGTTATCATTCCGTGACTCAATTTTAAAAGAATCAGTCGGGTATGCTCACAATTGCTCTTCTGTTGCAAATTCTAACTATTTCCAATTACCCAGACCTCCTAAAAATCATACGAAATCCACTATAGGTTGTCTGTTTGTATCACTGATCATTTACAAACGCATAGTTTTTAGGATGCTTAAAATTTGTAGATATGTACATTTGTTTTCTTTCTCACCACATTTTCTTGCAGTAACAAATGCCCATCGCATCAAGGTCACAGGTTGTAATTCTTTCATATCTTTGTTCTCTTTTTTTCATTTGCACATTGAGGACAATGCATGATTTAGGTATGGGGGAGTTTATTTGTATTATTGTATTAGATTTTTTTTATTTTTTAGGAAAAAATATATATAAAAAAAACACCCAAAAAAAATATATATATAAAATTGAAATTAAAAAATAAAATAAAATAAAATAAAAATTTTGTTTGACTTTTTATGGATTGAATTAATTCTAATAAATGTTTGTGGAGCAAAACTCATGAGTAAGATTGAAAGATTTAGAACTCTTAAATTTTGATAAGATACAAAATCTTAGTTTGAAATACCATCCGGATTAAAATTGATTTCACAAGCATTTTTGCACTTCACGTTTGCACTAATTCTTAGTTGTGGAGTATAAACCATGATTCGAGTAATTTCAACAAAAAAAAAAAAAAAAAAAAAATGAAAAAAATGAAAAAAATTGAAAAAAAAAAAGTTGAAAAAAAGAATAAATAAGCGCTTCAATGTCCATTAAACGAAATAAGCGGGTATCTAAGCCTCGGGAAGCATCGATATTCATTTGAAAAGTGTGATGGATAAAAGCGACTTGACTAGTCTTGTTTTGTGGCCTTTGTTACTCGAGTAAGTAAGCCCTTAGGGTGTCTCTACACCTAGTGCCCTAAAACCATCCGGTTTGAGAGTCGTTGGTCCAACGCTCGCATCTACATGGGTAACTCGAAAAAGCCTAAGAAAATGAGATATATGCATGTCAAGAATCAAAATGAAAAAAAAAATGATGAAAAAAAAGAAAAAAAGAAAAAATGAGCTTGCTTGATTTTCATGGTAAAAATTCCTACTAAGAGTTACATAATATACACATGCATGCATCATATGGAATTGATTTAATGAAGGATGGTGTCTAAAATGAAGATTTCTCTCTCTTTCTCTCTATATATTATCGAGCGTATTCTTGTGAGTATTTTAGTACTTGAGTATTGCTATACGATTGCAAGATATCCGATATTTCATTTAAGTACTATCCTTTTTAGGTAAGGGATGTTATTTTATTCAAAAATGATATTATTTCTTCAATATCATTATGCCGAAATATTGGTGGGAATTTTTATCAAATTCGTTGGGGTTCTTATTCATGGGTTATTACTCACGAAAGTTACTATTCACGAGTTACTATTCACGAAGTACTATTCCGAAGCATGATGATGTTGTGAAATTTCTATCTTTTGGTGTCGAGAGTTCTTATTCACGATTATCGAGACTATTCACTTAATATTTTATTCACAAAAAAATTAAATTTCTTTTATAATTCCTATCTTTGATTGGATCTATGTTTTGGTCTTCATTCTTGAATTTTACTCCACTCTGGTTAGTTAAGAAGTATTTTTGAACTTGGATTGTTTAAAGTACGAATCCTTAATATTTGTTCTTTTGTTTCATTGGATTCGTATTCTTTAAAATATTTTTCATCATCCTCGATCCTACATGATGATATAATCGAATATCTTTGGCTGTAGTGTAAAAGATGAATGATTTCGATGAATATCTTTGGTTCAAGTCAAGTGCAAAGATGAGCAGTGTTTAGATGAACATAACTAATTGGTGAATATCTTTGGCACAGTAGTGTAAAGATGAATATTTGATTTATGATGTATATTGAATTACGGGGATAAAATATTGATGATGGACTTTTAAATTCATAGATGATAGTAGATTTCATTCTCTACTTAACTCTTCTAATGAATTAACCGCAGTTGTTGATCTAAAACTTGTTGTCTATTGTATTCTATCGATTTTTCCTATGAAGACTAAGGATAATTTTTGTACATTATCTTAGTCATAATATTTTTCTTTGGGTTAGTTTTTTTATTCCATTTTTTTCTTCTCGAGAGACGAGAATATAGCGGGAATTAGTGGGGTGAGGAGTAATGGTTCAAGACGATTGTTTTAGTAGTCCTCACCATTTTGTAAAATAGTGTATCAATAATTGTAATGAGGACTTATTTGAGTGAATATTGTGCAGAAGACAATATTTATATTTAAACTCACAATTTAATCGTATTTTGCACTTTTAATTTATTATTAAAGTTATAGTTGTTTTTTTAATATTTGTTTCAGAATGGGTGATGTATACCTATTTTGGGGCGGATTATCTAATTTTGTCCTTTTAATTATATTAGTTTATTAAATTAATATGTTTTATTTTATTTTGTAGGATTTAATAATTGTTGCAATAAAGTCAAAATCTTGGTGATCAAGGGATATTTAATGCTTTTATTCATATAAGGAATATCCAAGAGGAATTCTACAAGGAGAAGGAAAGAGGTGGAACAATATTGGTGTGGAAGTCAAATCCAACAAGAGAAAGGAAAGTCTATCTAGAAGATCTTCTTGAGAAGTTGATTGCAACTCTGAAGTTGAATCCTACATGGAAAAGGAACCAAAGTGTCCAAGTTCAATGAATCTAAATTAGGGTTCAAAGTTATTTTTCCTATAAATAGGCCTCTTGTTTTAGAGAGAAGGGATCACTGGTTATTTTATTTTTCTTAGTTTTTCACTAGTGTGGGAGGGAGAAGATATTTAGAGTTTGTCTCTCTTATTCCAATCACGTGTGGAACATACTGTCAGGGAGTATTTGTAACTTTCTTTTATTTATATAATAGAAATTCTCTTTTTAATTATTGTTCTTATTTCATGGGAATTGTAGTACTAATATTATTTATTTTTGTTTTTAATTCCATGGCTAGCTAAATTTCTAATACCTAGGATTATGATGAAACTAAGTATTTCATAATTATATTTTTTTTCCGTTCCATAATTAATGCCTAATTATTTTTGCCTTCATATTTTCCTCTCGCATAAATTGCATATGATTTTTATATTGATTATGCGAGGTTTTGATAAGTTATAGTTAATCTATGAATTTTTTCATAACTTATGCTTTGCCCATATTAATTATATGAATCATTATTTTTTAAAGGAAGGAGAATAATTTGGGAATTGATTTAGGAAATAAGAAATTATTTATTATGTTAATATTTGGTGGATTCTGATTCCTAGGTATCTTTTCTCATTAATAGTTTCTGTTATTAATTAATAGTTTGCATAATTTAGTTAATAAATTCTCTCCACCATATTTATTTCTAATTCGCCTAAAATAGATATTAAGGATACATTAAAATTAATCTAGTCTCTGTGGGTTCGACCTGTACTTGCCAGTTCTTCAATTAGACACTGTGCACTTGCATAACATATTTATATCACATTAATAGCGACGGTGAAAATCGTCGTTATAGGATCTATAGCGATACTTTTGTTGCGAAAATAATATTTTTTTGTTGTGGATTTAACAAAAAAAAAATCTTTAACAAAATAATACTCCCTCTGTCACATAGTTATAGGCTGATTTTTCATTTTGAGATGTCTCAATATATAGGCTACTTACTATTTATAAAATTTAGTTGGTTCATTGTTTTACTTTTATGCTCTTATAATAAATATTCAACCATTACTCTTTTTTTGAAGAAACAACATTCAATGTCATTATTTTTATCACCACATTTAATGTTGTTGTATTCTCTTTGGTTAAAGTTCTATGGTTATGGATTTTAATGGTCAGTACACGTCAATCAATAAAGTTGAGAGTTTCACTGTGATAAGTAAGGAGTAATTAACTTATTTATTAATTCCATATTAAGGGGTATATGTGAAAATTTTATGTTAAAAATTGACACTTAACTAATTTTCTTAAACTATGTGCCAAAAGAAAGCAACCTATAACTATGAAACGGAGGGAGTATAATTTTAGTTAACTTTTTATTAGAATTTAATTCGTTTAGAAAATGAGAAAGGTATCACTAGAGAAAGATGTTATTTAAAAGCACTTTTATATTACCAAAATTAAAATTTTACTTTCTCATGAAAACACTTTTGTCAATCGTTTAACTCGAGAGGGATCATCTAAAATGGTCGGATGGAGTATTTTACATACGTGTTCAAATCGGTCAGTATATTCATTTTTTAGGGAAAACGAACCGATTGGAATCGGTTGATTCGGTGCAAAGCTAAACCGGTTCAATACCGGTACAAAAAACCGATACATACCAAATTTTCAGTTCCTATTTTGGTAGAGTGTTTGGTTTGGTCAGTAAATACCAAACAAAACCGGTTGTATCGAATTTTTAAATAGTATATTAAAAAATAACTTGAAAAATCAATTCTTTAAGACTTTTTTTGTCTAACCATATAAAATTAACTTGATAGCCTCCTCTATTTGTAGAATAGAGATAAGACAAGAGATTACAATGTGGGATGTATTAAAAAAAAATATCATACTTTTTTGTCTAACCATGTAAAATTAACTTGAAAGTCTCCTCTATTTATAGAATAGAGGTAAGACAAGACAAGGGATGACATACTAGACAATGTGGGATGTATTTGAAGTCCTTAGTATTTGGTTGTCTCCAAGTTCCATATTGGCTAAATTGGTAAAATTTTAAATAAATTTTTCTTATAATTTGATTACCATGTAATAATGAATTCAAGATAACAAGAAATCAAAGCATTATTACTTATTAATATTAGATTAATATTGGGATGTAAATACCAACTTAACCCTTGTCAAGGGAACTTATGGCACCATAAAGTTTTCTTTATAAAAATGCCATTGCTAAAATTTTAAGTAAATTTTCCTTATAAAATGATTACATGTAATAATGATTCAAGATAACAAGTAATCAAATTATTATTATTTAATATATGGATGTAAATTTAATATTGGAATGTAAATACTAACTTAGGCTCTCATCAAATCCGACACTAATGAATATAAGGCACTATCTTACATAACTTGTTTCTAAACTACCAAGTAAAATCTTAATAGTCAAGTCCCACATTGGTTTACTTATAAAAGTCTAAGGAAATTTTTCTTATAAAAAGACTTCCAAGTAAAACCTTAATAGCCAAGTGCCCAAGTCCCACGTTGGTTCACTTATCAAAGTCTAAGGAAGTTTTCCTTGTAAAAATACTACCAAGTGATATTTTAATAGCCAAGTTCCAAATGGGTTATTTTATAAAAGAAAGTTTTTATTTTAATAGACTATCAAGTGAAATTTCTTGGAGACTTTAAAAGCCAAGTTTCACATTGGTTATTTTGTAAAAGTAGCTAAAAAGGTTGGGCCTGGTAAAAGTCATGGGCTACTTGACCTTTAGCCGAATTTTGGCTCAAAAATGAGTCCTTGGGCTTCTCTTTCTTGGGCCGGTTTTTGTTTAAAATTGGGCTGAGTTTTGATTTAAAATTGGGGCCAGTTCAAGCAAGGTAAAAATTAAAATTGGAAACGGCTAATCGGTTTGGTATACCGGTTCCACCGATTTTGGTATCGGTATCCTATTTTGAGGACTTTCAGTATTCGGTCCAGTTCGATCCGATTCTTTACCGATAAACACCCCTAATGTTAATACATCAAATATAATTTTTAAATTTTATTAAGGGTATATACCATTTCACCATAAAATGACTTCTTATCACATAATAAAATAAAAGAAAAAACAAGTGCTCAAGTGATCAGTCACCGGACATCCAATTTCTCTTTCCTGCAACACTTATTACTTCTAAATTTTAATAAAAGAAACTGATATTTTCATATAATTTTTTGATATTTTCACATAAAAGTCGTCGCTATAGATTCTATAGCGACAGTTTTTACCATTGTTATACATCTATAGCGATATTGTTCATGTGAGAATCTCAAAAAGTCACGTAGAAATATAAATTTTCTTTAACTTTTTATGTGAACATGAAAATTGAACATAAAAATTGGAAATAAGTGTGTTTGAATTTCACTTATTTGTATTTTGACCTCCAATGGTAGATAAAAATATAAATAGATGAAATTCAAATAAATATATTTATGTATAAAAGAGTTCAAATTTTAAGGTCGGTTAGCTGAAAAGTTAGGCCAGATCAACATTCTTCTCATTTAGAGTCAGCATTAAATACTAACATCTATTGGGCCAAGTGAATAGACGAATAGTCATCGGATATCAATTATGATATAATGAATAGTAGCACAATAAAGGAAATTTACATTAGTAGCTCCTAATTCCTATGGGACTTTTGGCATGTACATTTATGGGATTAGATACTCCTCCATCACACCTATTTTTTAATTTCTACTCATATATATTTAGTGACACAAATATTTCTTTTAACTACAATAGCGATGAATTTTATTATGTTGCTAAATGTAATATTTGTGTCACTGAATATGTATTGGGTGAAATTAGAGGCCAAGTGTAATAGAGGAGATCCTAATCCATCCATGTTTATGGGAGCATCCATGATGTTTATTTACATATTCTTCATTTACTTGTAGTTATAGCTTCAGAGTCTAAACTGGAACATCAGATGGGTAGTCTTGTGGGTACTTGTTTATAGTTTCTCTAAGTGATCTCTCCTGTTCATGGAGATTTAGTGGCTGTTTGTCATAGACGTCGCTGAACAAGTCTGTAAGCGGCGGTTTCTCTGTTTTCTCTGCCACCCGAATTTCATGCATAAGCTGGGACATAACACAAAAAGTTAGGATTCAACCTCATACGATGACTGAAAAGAGTTAAAAGTTGTATAGACGAGTGGTGTTAGTATTATGACACATCATGAATGAAGTACTTATGTTTAATGACGTTTGGAAAAATGCAAAACATTATACGGATATTATCCAACATTTTTACCTGCTTTCTGATGTTGCCACGAAGTTCTGATTCTTCTTCTTCGCTCCACCAGCCGTTTCTCTCAACCCATTTTCTAAATCTAGCTATTGGATTTCGAGTTGTTTTCCAGTGTTCAATTTCATCTATTGGCCGGTACTTTGTGGAATCATCAGATGTAGAGTGGTGTCCTACTCGGTAGGTAAGGGCCTAAGAGTAAAGAGTCAGAAGTAAGACAATATATTAGGACCAGGCGCACGCGGGGGCGCGAGGGGGGGGGGGGGAGGAGGGGGAATGCCCTACTCGATAGGTACGGACTGGAAGTGGTTAGCATGGAATTCATTTTTGGGTAAGTTGGTCAATTGGCCAATAGAGTACAGACACGCATGCGAGGCTCTATGTGTGTCAGCATTTTATTGGTCAATTGACCAACTTACCAAAAAATAAACTTCATGCTAACCAGATCCGTAAGGGCTTATGGTCATGTTTGTTTGCAAATGTTATATCCTTTAAATTATAATTTCAAGATTATTAATCCTAGAATTAAATAATCTTAGTCACATATTTGTTTAGAATGAGATTACTCAGAGGATAACTTAAAATAATCTCATATTATTTTTGTTTTGTCCATGATTATTTAAAGGATTGGATAAAAACATATTGTTTAGTCTATTATGCTCTTACCAATAATAACAAAAAGATCTATAGATAGATAGAATAGGATACATGGGTTATTTTTAAAAAGATAAATATTAATTTGTCCACAATTTTTTAATCCCAAATGGTAGGGATTATGATACCTAGTTGAACATGGAATTAAATAGTCCCAAGTCTAATTTTTAAAACAAATAAAGGACTTAGAATTAATAGTTCAATCACACGTGTTACACATTATGTGGACTGACCATATGTGGAAGGACTCTGGTTCTGTTTCTACAGTTCCTTCGATAACAATGGTAAGGGACACTTTATATCAATGCATGGGATGTTTGTTTTTGTCTTCTATATTTGGCGGATCCGGTTAGCATGAAGTTTATTTTTGAGTAAGTTGGTCAATTTGCTAATAGAATGCTGAAGTGTCACGCCTACGTGTCAGTACTCTATTGGTCAATTGACCAATTTACCTAAAAAAGAAACTTCATGCTAACCACTTCCATATTTGGCAACTAGTCGCGATAAACAAGAGCATAAACTGTAATGTAGTTAAGGGATGATACCGTTGCAGGAAATAAGAGTGACAGAGAAATCAATTAGCACCTCAATTAATATGGGCCGCTGTTCATTGATGGCCATTTCACGAGCTGCTGAAATTGCATTATAAACAGCGAGAGCATCATTTCCATCTATCCGAATACTTCGGATTCCATAAGCTTGACCCTTAACAACAATGCCATCACCTGCCAAGAAAAATAAGCAAATAATGAAAATCTACACAAACTAGTATGAATTTCAATATCTTGATTTGCATTGGCATGGTGATATTAACACAAACATGCATGCAAGTGATGAGTAAAGCACATGAAATAAAACACTACAATGACATTGAACCAGATTATATACATGTAAATTTTTTATATATGATATAAAAAGGAGGAATATAACTCGTAATGAAAAAGAGAGATTGCAAAGTTGATGAACCAAATACTTCGAAACTGTTCTGATGTAGGGGTGCTGATGGCCCAGCCATTGTTCCGACATACAAAAACAACAGGAGCCTCCATAACTGCTGCAAAATTTAAACTAGCATGGAAATCTCCCTGACCAATTTCAAATACAATTAGAAGATATTAAAATCAAAATTTTGGCTCCACAGACAAATATATAAGAGAAAAGGGGTCAAACGCATAGTTTGAGTCGCTTGTTAGAAAATTCTGTTTTTTGAATTGCAAGCGACATGGTACTAGTAATATATCTCATAGAAGCCAAGATTTACTATAAGCGTTTAAATTTGATACACCGACAATGTATACACGAGCGGTGTTAGGATCATGAAACATCATTGAAATAAGAATAATTTTGTTTTACTAACGACGTGCCATGAGCCTAACATTGCTCATATATACACTGACGGTGTATGAAACTTTAACTCGTGTGTACACTGGCAGTGTATGAAACTTTAACTCTCACTATAAATAGATATCGATATAGTTGAAGAGTTGACTAGTTACCTCACTGGTACCGCCATCCCCAAAGTAAGTTACAACACATGCATCCTTTCTATCCATTTTGAGAGAGTAAGCGACACCCACAGCTTGTGGAAGTTGAGTACTGAAAAGCACAATTCTTAATAAGTAATTTTAATGACTATATGAATAATTCCTTGATAAAAAAAAAGGGCTTTGCTCTTACGCTATAGGTGATGATATGGTGAAGTAATTGAGCTTATTAGACCCATAATGAATTGGCATCTGCCTGCCTTTCCCGTAATCAGACTTGTTTCCAAAGCATTGATTGGCAAATTCTTGTAGGCTGAAACCGCGCCATAGAAGAACTCCAGGTTCACGATACTGCAAAAATTATATTTATTTTTTTAGTTCGCAACATTTTCCAGCTGAAAGTTCTTAAAATTATCTGCCTGATGTATATAAGATAAAGATCATATATTTGTGTACAAAATCTGAAAATACCCAAATTATTTTTAAGGAACTTGAAAAGTAACAAAATCACAAAATCCTAGAGTTTTATATATCTTCCAATGGATAAAACTCAAATCATTTTTGTGAAGATGGAGATGTCAAGATTGTTAAGGTTGAATCTTGCCATGATGAAAGAGAACTCGAAGCTCAAGGTATCATCCCCAAGAAATGAACATTGTTTGGATGCTGATCGATAAAGAAATGTTAGAATCTCCACAAGTCATAAGAAATGTTGAAATAGCTATCGTTCTATATGATAAGGTGTTCATTAGAAAAAAATAAAATAATATATATAAAGAGAGTGATCCATCGCAAATGTTTGCTATGGCACTATTCGGACAAATTAAAATTTTTAATCCTTCCCACTAGTAGTAGCAGTGAATAGCACTTTTTTTATAATAAAAAAAATCTGCACCGCTCATTTTTCCTATAGACAGCCAGAGATGTGTTTTCCCGAATAGTACCATAACAAGCATTTTCTGTGGATCACTACCCTATACATCTTGCAAAGTTGACAGATCCATTGCTCTGGTGCTAACCTGAGGCAAAACAACATCATCAGGGCTGAGTGCTGCAGCTGATGCAATGTTGATAGCTTCCTCCCCATTTGAAGTGACATAGAACGAAAGTCTTCCTTGCCTCTGTGCTTCATAGAAGATAGTGTCCATCATTTGAAGCGTAACCATGCCACTATACATCTTCACTGCAACTTCCTTGCTCACCTAATCAATGTAACCGCTAAGAAAATTTACATTGATGGAAATGAATTTTAAACTAGATTAAACTTTAATCACACAAGTCCAAAATCAAAGATATTACAACTAGAATTTTGTCATATTTGGATACTGAATAGATTATATGAAACTATATGGGGATAGATATATTACCTGTTCAAATCTACTGGAAAGTATTGCATGACCATTATCATCAAGTACTCGATAACAGTTTACCCTTTTCTCAGGGGACTCGGCAATAAATCTCATTTCTGAAGTTAATGGAACCCTTCCACCGGGAAAGTCCAAGGCCTGCCGCATCAAGTGAAATTTCAAATGGAGAAAAGAACATGTAGATTAAAAAGAAATATTTTTACCTATTTGAAGTTTTATCATGTATCACGATAAACAGTTGCATTAAAATTTAATCCAAGCTGCCTTGTCGAGTCAAGATTATACCTATTTTTTCCGAGAAAAATATTAGAATTCAGTAGTCAATGATCCTCTCAATTTGGGACAGGAGGGAGTACTAAGTAGACCAAATATTGTCATACTAATGAGAGTGGGACTATGACATAAAAGAGCCATGTATCTAATATTATGAGCACAAATGTAGTGCTCCACATCTTTTTCGGACTAAACTTTTGCTGTGCTTTTAGTCTATCAATTCATTTCGTCTATACAAACAAGTTTCACAAAATCGCTCCATCCAAAAATGAGAGTTCAACTTTTAATTTCAATATTTGACTGAATAACAAAATGAGAGTCAACTTTCAATATCAATGCGAGTCAACTTTCAATATCAATGTGTACTGAATAAAATTACTACTTTACAGACTGATGTTCAACCAAGTATATCAAAATACTCAAAGTTTCCTGGTATATTAGAAGGATATACCGACGCTAGTTGGATATCGAGTTTGGGAGAAAATAAATCCACTACAGGTTGGGTGTTTACCTTAGGAGGAGGTGCAATTTCTTGGAAATCCAAGAAACAAACTTGTATAATACACTCAACTATAGAGTTAGAATTTGTTGCTTTAGCAGAAACTGGAAAAGAAGCCACTTTAGCAGAAACTGGAAAAGAAGCTGAGTGGCTGAGGGATTTTCTTATAAAAATTCCGTTGACTTCTAAGAATATAAGTTCAGTCTCAATTCTTTGTGATAGTCAAGCCACTTTGGCTCGAACATATAGTGAGACATACAATGGAAAGTCAAGACATATTAGTCTTCGACATGATTATGTGAGGAAATTAATTAAGGATGAGATTATTTCGCTCACATATGTAAGATCTAGTGGGAATTTGGCCGATCCATTCACCAAACCTATGTCGAGAGATATGGTGATAAAAATCTCAAATTTAATGGGGCTAAAACTCCTAAATTAATTCACCAATAACGACGACCCTACCTAACACTATGAAATAAGTAATTTTGGGTTCAAAGGGTAAAAACAAGTTATTGAAAAGTGAATGCTCAGTACTTAAACTAGTATGGCCACTTGATATAAAAGTACTGGTTGCCATAGTTGGAGGGTTGAGATTTAATCTCTTAATGAAGTTCAGTTAGTGGACAAGTGTCTAAAATATGACAAAGACACTGAAAGAACCTCACCTATATGAACTTAGAAGTAGTGTTGCTTCGATTGAGATTTGGAGTTTATCTCATAAAAGTTTATCATGAATGTTGGATCAGCTCATGGCCTTACGAGAGCTGAGCGTGTGATTGTGTGGAATATGAGAATTCTTTGTGTTTATGTGTGTGATGTCATCGATATTGTCACAAAGAATAACAAGTTCAAAGCTTTCATGCTACTTGGGATTTTGACTTTGTTTTGTGGCATTTACACTAAGGTAATATTCAAATCGAAAGATATATTACTATATCCATAAACATAGTTTGATTTTTTGGAGAAATTTTCATATTTGAATAAGTGGTGGATTGTTATAAATTATTCAAATAAGAAAATAATATTTCTTATTTAAAAAATAGTTATTAAAAGGTAGTTATTAAAAAGAAGTTATTGGTAGTTATTAGTAGTTATTGGTAGTTATTTTCTATTATAAATATATGAATTTTCATATTATTAAAAGTGCTGATTTTTGTTGTTCAAACTTATTATTTCTCTCTCTAAAATTATCAAATTCTAATCTCTCATATTCCTAGTTTTGAAGTTTTTCATTATTTGCTAAGTGTAAAACTTCTCGAGGCTTGTCATATCCACTAAGGCTATTTGCATTCATCCTATAGCAATCTCAAGAAGGATATGGAGCAAATATTGCTTTTAGGAAAGCGATTTTACGCGTTTCAAGCCATTTTTCTAATTTAAGTTTATTTGTGTTCTTGGTTCTTTATCGATTTCCTTATTTCCATATTTTTCTATAATAAATTAATCGATTAATGAAATCTGATAATAACGTGAAAGATCACCCCTCGTATCGTGTGTCAACATGTGATTGATCAATTGACCAAAGTTAACTTCATGCTAACCACTCCTATTTCAAAAGCAAGGTCCAAGTGGGGTTACTTGTTGCCATCAACATGACACGTAAATCTTATAATCAAACAATGTGTACTACTGGGTATGACTCAATTTGGTCCCTAGGCCACACAAGTCCATTTCTTCATTTTGAGTTGTCCATTGTACATTTGTATTTATTTATATTCCTCTGTCCATTAAAGTCAAATTTACCTTGGCTAAACAAAGGACACGTGTTAAGACTATTTTGTAAGTTTTTTTATTATTCCTAATTATTTATCGTTTGTGGTTATCTAAAAGAATTGATCACTATTTTTCCTAAATTGCCCCTTATTACTCCACCTAATTTTTTGATCCATATTTATCATTATCCTATACTACTCCTCTACTCTCAAGTCTTTCTCTCATTCTCCCAATAAAACTCTTTCATTATGAGATAAGTGAAGGTGAAAGGTATTATAGACAATTGATAATATAGTTAATGCTTTTTAATTATTTCTTTAATTATTGTGCACATGTCTAAAACTACCTATATTAAAGAACGGAGAGAGTATCTTCTATCATTTTCTTTTTCCCATTTCAAAGTGTTCGTCTTAATACACCTGGGTAATCCCACCATGCACGACACTTTTACACTTGATTTGAACAACACTCTGAACTTTCACGGACAATGCATAATTATTGTTTTGACATTATTATTGACCTTAATTATTTTATTTATTCACTTAGTTAAATTAAAAAATAAAATAAAATAAAATAATACTACCTCCACTCAATTTACAAAATTTATAAATAATGTTCAGTTTAGTAATGAATTTAATATTACCATCAAATGAAATGGAACCTCCTTATATACCTCTATTCGATCTAAAATATAAAATTACTAGCACTATTATCCATGCCTCTGGCACTACGTACGAATGGGAGGAGAGATTGTTGGCGCTAGAGAATGAATGTTACAGAAGACAGGAGGAAGAACGATGAAGGATCTGAGAGCGGGGGAGAGATCAATTTTTTATCTTTGAAGTTAAAAGGATATAATGGACGATAAAATTTAACCCAAACTTTGAACGGTTCTGACTTGTTATTAAGGTGAGCAGGAGGTGTCTTTTGTTAATTAGATTAATAATTTTTTAAAGTTAATTTGTAAAATTTGTAAACTAAAAAATGACATAAATTCATTTAATTTTAGTGTGATGAATATTTAATGTTTCATAATTTTTAATGAATCTTATTTGAGTTTAAAAAATTTTTAAATTGGTTTTTAAAAATCAATAATGACCTTTATAATTTGAAACGGACTCTTTTTGTGAATAGGAAAAAGTATTGTTTAGAATTAATGCAGTTATTAAAACAGAGTTGCCATTAAATATAAATTAGATAACCTTTTAGCAATGATGAAGCTCTCTTATCAGCATGATTTTGAGAGAGAATTCTATGAAATACCTGGATTTCATCTTCAGCTTCACGATCTTCATCAAAATGGGAATCTATTTGTTCTCCAGCTTTCACTGATTTGAAACCCCGAGAAATCAAAAGGCTGGCAGTGGCCGGAAACGCTGCAGATCTTGTTGTTTGGTTTAGACCATTAATTGTAAGAAAAGCAGGATAATTAACTATACTGCAATGGAATAGTGAACTCAAAAGTGATCTCTGCTGCAGATTGGGATCAATTTCCAATAACCCAATTCTTGTTTTCAGATAATTATGAAGAATAATGCTTCTTGATTTTCTCAACCAGATTGCCATTGAAATTGGGGAATTTGGGAGAGAAAGAGACTAGGGGAGTGAAGGTGAGTGAGACGAAGAAGGGGCTATGAAGAGCATTTTATATATATATATATATATATGATATTGATAAAGATTGGCATACATATCTTCAATATAGGAACTAACTATCAATATTAATTCATCTCTCCTACTATTAATAGGAATTAACGGTCAATATTAATTCACTTTCTGTTAGTACAGGACGGTACTATTTTTACGGTCAGCTATTAATACCATGAGCTACTAATAATAATTGATTTAGAGTTTATAAATTAGAGTTAACAGTTTATTAATTGGGGCTAAATATTTATTAACGAGAATTTAGGAGAGGTTAATAAACCAACACTCTGATTAATAAACTTAAACCTTTCTTAATAAAGTCAAAATATTTCTTAATAATTGTTCGTACTTGAATGTACGGTATAACGAAATCTTCCTCTCTGTTTCAACAATCCTACTTTCATTTCTTCTCTCTCCTCCTTTCTCTCCCACCACCCTTTTTTCTCCAAAATCAATTAGAATGAATCTGAATCGTTCTTGTGTTTTTCCGTTCAAATTTAAAATGGATACTCCTATTAATATCCTAGCGTTACTAGATATTTATTGTAATGAAATTTTATTATATTAATATATTGCCGAGAGGACTCCTTAACCCCAAAGAAAAATAAAAATGTAGAGGATTTGTAGTACATGCATGTCCGTGAGTAAGGAGGAGTTTGCTGATGCTGACTCTAGTTTAGCCCTTCATCATAACCGTCGCTATCAAACCCTAAGGAGACCCAAAAAGGATAATGTCACACTATTAAGGGTATTTCTACAGGAAAATGATAGTATATGTTACTCTCTATTTTAAAAATTAAAAATATATTTTTTAATTCATTTTAAAATTAGAGATATATATCTATTTTAAAATTATAAAGTGACAAAATATTCATACTTTTCTATTAATTTTTACTATCATTTTCAATATCATATATACTATCACAACCAAATTCATAGTTAATACTATGTTATATTTGAGAATATAAAATTATCCTTATAAATCGTCGTTTTATAAATATATTTCAATTTTGGAATAAAAAGAAAGTACGACTTTACATGTCATTTTTTATTGATAACTATAATTGATAATATTTTATAATATATTTGATATAATGGATCAATTTTATAATCAGATTCAATCATATGTATTAATATATATGATAAATAATTCAGAAAAAAAATTCACAATATATAATATAACTCTTTCTATGATTCAACACAAACACACGAAAATCAAATTAGAAGATTAATTAAGTTTCTATTATATTCACTATAGACCCCATATAAGTACGAATTCTCTCTTTTACCTATTGTTACGAAAGGAAAATGATATATATTACGAAAGTTTTGATTTTTTTTATTACCAGTTACGTGAATAAGTATTAATGTTAACTTTTTTTAGAGAGATGTGTAATAATAAAATTTTCTTATCGTTTTTACTAATCTCATATATGATTCGACATAAATTTATCACAATACATAAAATAACTATCGACAAAATAATCAATTTAGCTAAAATAATTTACTCCTTCCGTTCCTTAATATAAGTCGTTTTAGAGAAATATTTTTGTTCCTTAATATAAGTCGTTTGAGAATTTCAAGTAAGCATTAATTCCTTAATTTCAATATTACCCCAAATATTAAACGCAACTTTGATTAACTTTACTATTTTCATTCAATAAATAATAATATCTTATTCAATCTGAAAATGATATAGATAATTGATATTATAGTTAATCTATATCAATTATTTTCTTATCAATCTATGATAACTCTAAAACAGCATATATTAAAAAGCGGAGGAGTAATAATTACTTCCTAAGATTCCTATATATAATGCGTTTTAGGCATATCTATGAAATTAAGGAAATGATTGAAAATCATTAACTATATTATCAATTATCTATAATACCCTTCTTCACCTCACTTATATCATAAATATGAATCGAAAAAAATTAAATTGGAGTAATAAAGGCGATTTAGAAAAAATAATAATCAATTCTCCTAAATAACCACAAATAATAAATAATTAAAAATAAAAAAAAATTTAAAACCACCTACATATAGGAGGAATGGAGGGAGTAACGAATAAGACCCTCACAAATGAGTGTTCAAGTAAAATTCGTATATAACCCACGTGTTGCATTCTTTTTGACATAAAAAAGAACCATTCTATCCAAAAAGCTAAGGATTAGATAAGGTAGGCACACAACTCAAAAGAGCAATCACGTGTCGTTCTCATCTTAGGTCTGAAATAAACAAAATAATAAAAGTAAAATAATAGAATTATTTATCACTAAAAAACACTCCCTCTCTGTACTCCAAAGAATGATTTGAATTATATATATTTTTTATTTTAAAAAATAACAATAAATATATAAAATAAAAAATAATAAAAAATTATCTTTTTTTAATATCTACTAAGAGCATCTTTAACCGTAGTAGAAAAAAAAAATTCTTCAAATTGAAGTTTGTTGACCTACGTGATAATTTGAAAATTATTATTTATTATTTTCATATTTTGTGTCTCATTAGTCTCTTCAATTTAATGAACTGTACATCAAACCCAATAAATAAAATAAATATTTTTAACATTTTTATATGATTTAAATTTTTAAAATAATATAAATATTTTGAAGAGAGAGAATAAAATTGTAGATTTACTGATTAAAGTTAAAAAGAGTGATAGAGATAATTTTTCTAGTGTAATTTGTTTATTTGAATATTTCAAAGTCATTAAAAAAACCGTTAGAAAATGCTCTAAGTACGTCAATTATCTACATGCATTGATATAGACATACAATTTTCTGTATCATATAATAATACTCTTTACGAAAATAATGTATAACAATATTATTATGGATGGATGACAATCATACACTGTGGGCCCAGACAAACGACAAAGTAGTATTATTCTTATCAAGTAAGAACATCTTTTGTACAAAAATGAATTATTACAAACACGTTATTAAACTGAACTGGGGCCCGGTCCGGTTCATTGGTCCAACCGGTTAAAATTGAAATCGATCGGCTCTCGGATTTGATTCAACCAAATTTTATTGATTTTGTCCAACCGGTTAATTGGCCAATGATCTAGTTTTTTTTGTACCAAAAATATTTTAATATTAAAATTAATTAATTTTAGTAATATTGTAATTCAATTTTATTATGAAAGTTCATAAAAAAATGAGATTTTTAAATTTTTATTAATTATTAATAATATATTTTTATATATATTACTGGTTTAATTACAGTTGAGCACTGATTAACCTAATGACCTTTCCATTCGATACATTTTTTGGATTTGAAAAACCGTTCAGATATGAGAACGTTGGATAAACATGAAAGAGACTGACAAAATCTTGTGTAGGACGGAGGAGATACCGTACACATTCATCTAACCTCATCTAGATTAAAAAAAAAAACAAATATATATATATATATATATATAATTATAACCAAATATGTATAAGGATTATACGTTGTAGCACGAAAGTTTATTAAAATTAAAAATAGTGATGCACAACAAACAGGCCTGGTTCGGCATAAGCCTGCCAGACCTTAGCTATTGACCAGGCCAAGACTTTTTAACTACAGACTAACTTTTTACTAGACTATGTGGTACTAGGCAAGGCTTAGGCAAACCTCCATTTATTAAAGAAAGGAAGGGAAAAAAGCTTTTTATTAGACTATGTGGGACTATGCCATGCTTAGCAAAACCCAAAACAAGCTCAAGTGCATTGTACTTAAAAAATTTGAACTTGACCTATCCTTTATTTATAGAAAAAAAGTAGGATGTTAACTAGACTATGTGGGACTTTGAAACAAAAATGCAATTGAACTAAATGTACATACTCCTGCCCCTGCATGAACCATTTCAACACAGGACATTTGGCATCACTTGTGATTTTACTTCCATCTGCCACTGTAACAAGTAACTTAGCTGTTGGCTCCAAAGTACACCCTAGAATTTCTGCAGTTTTTGAATCAAGGAAACTGTGAGTGCTTCTTCCACTGTCGATCAAAATTGTCAATGGTTAATATGTATAAATATATGTATTGATTTAACTGAACTGTTTGAAGGATATGAGCTAGAATTTGTCGTAGGTCTAATATACTTGGTACTGGAATTGTTGGAACCGGAAAATTGTGAGCTGGTATAATTGGAAGTGGAGTTATGTGGTTTTGGTTGTTGATTCTGGGATTTGAAAGGGATCAGTAATGAAGTTGAAGTTGATTTCATTCATTGATTCTGCATTGACAATAATTGAACATAAGACTTCACTCTATGATAGCAATCCTAAAGTCCAATGTTTATCTTGTAAATGTTAAGTCCCACATTGAAAGTGGGATGCAAGTATAATGAAGATTTCCTTATAAAAGGACTTGCTAGTATAATCAAACTTAAGATTAGAGGCTGGACTAGGTGGCAAGCCAGTCCAGGTTACAAATTAGGAACAATTACGTATAGTATATTTTTAAAAATAATTACAAAGATCATACATTAATAAAATAACTATAATACTAATATGACACAATTATTAAAATATGACACTTCATCATATATATTTATAATACTAATTACAATTAAGAGTCCTTAAATTAAGGGATTAATATTAATGGGTTGACATGGTAAATTAGTGTCTCATCTTATAATCAGGTTGGTTTTTTTTTAAAACGTTTAATAACCGTCCATCTATTTTCTATCCAGATCTGAGATGCTCTGTTTTTCTCTCCTCCGATCTTGTGCACCACCATTAATCGGAAGAACATAATAACTTTGAGTTGGACAAGTCTCTACCTTCTATCTCCACAACACTTCCACAACCCTAAACCCTAAACCCTAAACCACCATTAATCGAAAGAACATAATAACTTTGAGTTGGACAAGTCTCTACCTTCTATCTCTACAACACTTCCTCTTTCTCTCTTTCCCTAAATTTGTAAAATCAGAGTCGATTTCGACACGAATCGTCTTGGATAATTTGAAGAACAAAGGCAATATTGTTAATCTATGGGGACTAGAAAGTGACAAGTATAGGATGGTGAGACTTCCATTAGTGTTTCTGATGAAGAAGTCATTGTAGATGGTTGCGATGTGTTTGAAGGAAATGGGTCTGGGACAACATCTCTCTTCCACTTTATATCAAGAGAAGCCTGCCCTTACTTGGTTAAACAAGTGACTGCGCAAGAGGAATGGCGGTGATTCTCTTTATCGAAATTGAGTGTGACTAATTAATACGCAACTTGCCAAGGTAATCAAATTTTGTGTCTTACTTTTTACGCTTGTCTAGGGCACTTTAAGATGAATTTTTTTCCAAAAACTATCTTAAATATTTTAATTATATTAAAAATACACATGAAACACGAATGTGTAGGTGACACAAAAAATCTGAAGGCATACTCATTTTTGGACAGAGATAGTATAAGACTGTATAAAGGGAGAAATTTCTGGTTTATATCTATATTTTCTCATTTGTTTGGGTTTGTGCAGTTGGATTATGATTTTGATGTCCATGTAGTTAAGACAGAAGCTCAAGTTCATAGCCAGAAGATATTTCCAACCCAAATTTTTTTAAAGGTGTGCTAATTTAAATTTTTATTATTATTCTTATCATATAACTATTTGGTTACTACTTTATTATGTTTTGGTTACTGTTAGATTGTGATTCGGATACCATTTTTGTTATCTTGATTTGGTATTTTGGTTATTTTTTTATGTTGTTATGGTTACCATGTATTTTCTTAGTATACATGGTTGACTAAAAGCTGGTTTTTTTGGTGTACATGTTGTTTATGTATTGGTTACCATTAAAACATGTTTTTGGTTACTATCATATAAATATTTGGTTACTTCTTTTTAGTATTTTTTTGTTCTTAGTTTTTGTGATTTGGATTCTATTTTTGTTTCCTTGAGTTAAGATTTTAGTTCTTGTTTTTGTTGTTGTTCGGTTACCATGTATTTGCTTAGTATATATGGGTTGACTAAACTATTTTTGGTCTATATGTTGTTTATGTATTGGTTACCATTAATATATGTTTTGGTTACTTAACATATAACCTGCTTTTTGGTTACTTCATTAGTATATTTTTTATTATTTTGTTAGCTTATGATTTGGATACCATTCATTTTTTCCCTCAATTGGGATTTTGGTTACTTTTATATGTTGTTTTGGTTCCAATGTATTTGCTTAGTATACATTGGTTGACTAAAGCTGGGTTTTGGTATACATGTTGTTTATGTGTTGGTTACCATTAAAACATGGTTACTATCATATAAATGTTTGGTTATTTCTTTAGTATATTTTTTGGTATACATATTTTTGTTTTGGTGACCTTTAAATTATGTTTTGGTTAATATTATATATAAGCTCTTTTGTTTATTACATAAAATGGTACATCATTACATGTTGTTTATATTTTGGTTACCATTAGATTATATAATATAACTTTTTGGTTATTGCTTTATTATGGTATGGTTAATGTTATATTATGATATGATAACTATTATTGTGTGATCAATGTGAGATGTTGGTTATTTGTTATAGTCTTTTTTTACTTGTGTAATTGTTATATTATGTTTTTGGTTAGTATGCTTCTTATTTGTTGGTCACTTCACGTAGCTGGTTTATGTTATAAATATTGTTTATATCATTTACTAATATTTATGTGTAAACTGATTTTGTTTATTTATGATTATGAGATCTTTACTATGAGGAATGCAAATGAAAATTCATTAGAAAAGTTATATATTGGTGTGACATGGAAGTCCCCAAACATTATTATCAAGAAATTGAACCCAAGTCGGTTGGAGAAGTTTAAGGCATCATTAGTTTGTGGATGTATTATTTTTGTAAATAATAAACCCAAGTCATAATAAACCATGTATTTGTTTAGTATACATTGATGTATTATTTTATAAATTCCTTCAAAAATATATTCTACAAGGGTTATGCTCTTCTAGAAAATTCATTGGAAAAGTTATGGTTAAATGTACATGTGAGAGTATACATGGGTTGCCTAAACTTGGTTGGATATAGTTGTTGTTTTACATTTTGGTTACCATTAAAACATGTTCTAGTTACTTTTCATATAACTATTTGGTTACTTCTTTATTATGTTTTGGTTACTGTTACCTTATGGTTTGGCTACTATTATTGTGCCCTCGATGTGGGATTTTGGTTACTGTTATTTTTATTCTGGTTAATATGTAATTGTTTAGTATACATGGATTGCCTAAACTGGGTTTCATTACATGATATTTTATTGTATTTGGTTACCATTAAAACTATTTTGGTTCATTTATATATAATTATGGTTATCAATTGTTTTATTTTATTTTATTATGTTACATTATAGTTCTTATTATTAGTAACTGATGAAATGTATTTATTTAGGACAAACATCAATTGTTAAATAAAACTGTGATTGTTTGTCATTTATATATATGATGGTCACTTATAGATCTCATATTAAAATAAAAATAGTTTGAGAGAGGTGCAGTTGATATCCAAACATGTATATAAGGGTAACTATTTTAGTTTTTGTTAGTAACCAAATAATTAAAAACTTATATCAGAACAATTATCAAGTGCTTAATGTACATGTGAGGGTTCCCATTTATCTAGCTGATGGATACTTTTAAATTACATAGTTATAAAAGTTATTTTGAAATGGTCCATGCCAGTTGGTAACTAAATATGAATATAGAGGTAACCATTTTATTTTAGATGGGTAACCAAATTTACATAAAAATGTTTCAGAACAGTTACCAATTGTTCAATGTATTTGTTTACTTTATATTGATAACTCATGATGGAATCAAAAATTAAAATATTAATCAACATCAATTTTGGTTACTGTACACCATCAAAAATGTTACCAACCATGTGGTTAATAGTTACTAACAGTAAACAATTATATATTATTGTAAACAATTAAGTTTGTTGTATTGGTTACTGTCAGTCTCCATTGTCTAACAACTGAATAAACATTGTAAAGTAACCAAATCAATATTAGACAGTAACCAAATTACATAATCTTAGTAACTAGAAAATAAACTAAAATTTTTACATGCAAATTTGAAGGCCTAAATGATGGAATTTGACCAAAAAAACCATATAATTCACAAAGAAAAAGTGGTGATTTTGATCGTTGACCCGTTTCCAATGAAATTAGTTCAAAATGCCAAATTCGACACTCCAAACTTGACAGAAATTGCCAAATGGTCACTAGATTATCATGTTTTGCACTGCATATCATGTTTTGCATCTCTCTGAACGAACAAGTTGATGGAACTAGTATGCCGGTAACTTCAAATTTGGTGTATTGGTTACTATCAGTCCATGTATCTAGATTGAAATAAAGTACAAATTGGAATCATCTCCATTGTCTGACAACAGAATAAGTATTGTAAAGTAACCAAATCAATGTTAGCTAGTAACCAAACTACATGATGTTGGTATCCAGAACATAAAACACATTTGTACATTCATTTTACAATAGAAATAATCAGTATATTGATATTTGTTACCAATTAAATTATAACAGTTGTATGCAGGTAACCAATGTAGCCAATAAGTAACCACCATATTAAAACAAACCAAAATAATGACAACATTATACATTAATCATGACAACATTATACAGTAACCAAATTCATTTTAAATTGTAACCAACACATATTTATTTAGTAACCACAAGATAAATACATTCTGCATTGCATTTTTATAGTAAAAAACAACCAGTATAATTTGTTTGTTACCAACTAAAGGCAAGCTTTTGTAAGAATGTAACCAATGTAGATATAACAAGTAACCATTAATATAAAAAACATAAGTAGAAGTGTACATTAATATGCTTCAAAGAACCAATATTACAAAGAACCAATTAATCTCTATAGTAAAGTAAGTTTGCATTAGTCAAGTAACAAGTCAAGATTAGTCAATAATCAAGTCGACATTAGTCATTTAAATAATTTTACACAAGAACCAAGTCAAGACTATAATTTTATACGATAACCAAGACAACATTAGTCAGTAACCATTATAATGTTATACAGTAACCGAGTCAACATTAGTCAGTAACCAATATATTGTTATACAGTAACCAAAAAAGCATTAGGAAGTATAATGTTATTCGAAGAATCAATACAACATTAGACAAGAACGGTAACAACAATTCAGTAGGAAAGTAAACAATGTATTTGATTAGTAACCATTAATATAAAAAAATCAGTAGAACTCATTTAAAATTTATAAAGTAATCAAATAAACATTATTTAGCAAACAAATACCCAATAAATAGTAACCAATTTATATCTATTTAGTAACCATAATATAAATAAAACATATCAGTGAATCAAGCAATCGTTATAGGAATTCGTAGTAACCATTTTAAGTGTGAAAAACTTAAGAAAGGTAATCAATATAGGAATTCGTAGTAACCATAAGAAACTATATGTACAACAATTTTAAACTCACATACCTCTCGTATTGATTGATTTTGTATCGAAGTTGATGTGATATTGTATGCTATTTTGCGATCTCAGAGTGTCGTCGCGAGAAAAATTTTTGTCTTCTCCGATCTCAGATGTGTGTCGTGACAGAAGATTTGGATTTCTCCGATTTCAAAATGAATGTTATGTTCAGTCGCTTGATTCTAGGAGCGGTTGGAGATGAGAGAGTCGGTAACTGACGTGTAGGGAGAAAAAAGATCCGTAATTTTAGCAAGCCTAATATTATGTTGCGTTATTTTTGTAATTATGTTGTTTGTGTTTTATTTTGTAAATACTTTCTAATTGTTGTATATTAGTGTTAAGGAAAATGCTTGCTTTTTTTTAATAAAAAAGTTTTATTTTATTTTTATTTAAAAAATTGCATTATTTTTTATTTTAAAAACTGCACTTTTTATTTTTATTAAAAAAATGCGTTTTATTATTATCTTTTATTAAAAAACTGTGTTTTTTATTAAACATAATTATTTTTATTAAAAACAATTGTGTTTTTTATATTAAAATAATTATTTTATTAAAAAAATTGTGTTTTATTTTAATAAATCAAAGCTCAAGTTGTTGTGATTAAGAAGGATAGAGAAGGCGTTGTTTGGTTTTTTTTTAAATAAAATAATAATTATTTTTTTATTAAAAAAAACTGTGCTTTTTTTAATTTTTATTATAAAAAAACTGTATTTTTTAAAAAATTTTATTAAAAAAATTGCGTTTATGTACATTTATATTATTATATTTGTAAATTCTCCTCCATTTCCACATCATGAAAGCCACATGGGACAGAGTCAACATCTTTAACGGAATATTCAACTTTTTGTTATTAAACTAAAGTTCAGTGAGTTGACTGTAGGAAAAAAAAAGTTTAGTTACCCATTTGTAAGTCAACCTATAGTACAGTGACTTAGAAAGCATTTAACCCCCGGTTGCCCAACTAATATACAAATATATTTGAGTAAAATACAATGACATTCTCTCTAGATAACTATAATAACACAAACAACCTCTAGTTTTTTAAGTAACAACTAGTACCCCTGCAAGTTTTTAAGATTGACTAAATAGATAAATTTACATATTTACCCTTGCATGTTATCAAATTTTAATTCCTAAATAATATGTGTTTAATTATCATTTTTAATACAATATATTTTAATTATAGTTTTATTTGTAATTAAGATTATTTCATTCAATTTGTTGGTAACTTATAAAAAAATTAATTTAGTTTAATTAGAAATTATTTTTGGATAAGTGATACAAATATTAAAAATTTAAATTATATTATTAATGGAGTGATCGAGTATGTTGATAGTTTAGTTTTTGGTGTTTAACGAAAAAAAAAAATTATTTTTATATGAGTATATGTCAAAATTTGAGATGTTTATGATTTTGATTATTTTTTTAGTATATAGTTGATATTGTTTTTTGTCTTTGTGGACGCCCCCAAAATAAGTATACATCACCCATTCGAGTTGTCAATACATAATGTATGTAAACAACTACAACTTTATTATTACAACATATAAATCGTGAGTTTAAATACGATATATTGCCATCTGCATAATATCCACACGCAAATAAATCCCCATCATAATTATTGATACATTATTTTACAAAATAGTGAGAACTACTAAACAACTCTCTAGAACCTTCATTCCATACCCTCGACTAAGTACTCGCTACATTCTCGCCTCCCGAGAAGAAAAAATGGAACAACAAGGAAAGGGTGAGCTCAACTAGCCCAAGAAAGAAGAATATTATGACTAAGATAATATATAACAAATTATCGTTAGTCTTCAACAGAAAAAATCTAATAGAATACAATAGACAACAAGTTTTAAATCAATATTCGCAATGGAAATAATAATTCATTAGAAGAGTTAAGTAGAGAATGCAAACTACTATCTTCTATGTATGAATTTAAAAGTTCATCGCTCATCTTTTATCCCCAGAACATCAATCAATATACATCCGAATCAAATATTCATCTGCACTACTGTGCCAAAGATATTCATCATTGGTCGTGTTCATCTAAACACATGTTCATCTCTGCACTACGAGCCAAAGATATTCATCGAAATCATTCATCTTTGCACTACAAAAGCCAAAGATATTCAATAATATCATCATTTAAGATCGAGGATGATGAAACATATTTTAAAGAAACGAATCCAAATTGAAATAAAATGACAAGGATTAAGGATTAAGGATTCAGTACTTTGTTTTATCCATATCCAAAAATTCCTCAAAAATAATCATAGTGGTGTAAAATTCAAGAATGATCAAAACATGGATACAATCAAAGCTAGTATCCACAATAGATATTTTGGGGACGAAAAGGAAAATTTTCATTTTCGATGAATAGTCGATAATAGATTCGTGAATAAGTAATGTCAGATACGTGAATAAGGGCAGATACGTGAACAAAGAATCTTACACCAAAAGTTCCAAATTTGATAAAAAACTTCAGATCAATATTTCAAAGATAATGATATTGAAGAAATAATATCATTATGAAAAAAAAAATATCCTTACCTCACAAAGACAAGATTTAGTTGAAACACCTGGATATAAAGCTATGACTTGAACTTGCATCATATAGCAATACTCAAAATATACTCAAAATACTCACAAGAATACGCTTCGATAATATAGAGAGAGAAAACTTGATTTCGTGTGATTTTCAATTCTAACCTAAGCACCCTATTTATAGGAAAATGCTTGTAACACCAAAGCGTAAAATTTAATAAAATATTAATATATATATATTATAATTTCTACGCCCACTTTTAAGGATCTGAATTCATCAAATTCCAACACATGCAAGACCCACAATAATGACAAAAACGTTTTTCATATTTAAAATATTTTAAACTTCCAAAATTAATTATTTTGAGCTTTAACTTCAATAATTCATAATAAATAGCCCTTTTGTCAGAAAATTTGAATCTCGCGACTTTTTATAGGAAATTCAATTCTCTACAACTTTACGAAGAAAGTTTTTCCAAATTCCAAATAAAATTGACCAAAATCCACAAACCGTGGAAGCGATTTTACAAAGTTATAATCAAATTTCAATCAATAAATGGGGTCCAATGACATGTTTAACATGTTTTAAACATTTATTGCAACAAAAATACTCTTCCTCCTCAGATACTCATATATCCCACATTCGTTGTAAAAATATCACCATTATTATATTATTAAAATATAATAATATATTTAAACGAATTATTTTATCGAAAAAGATAAAATTTCAATTTTCAACAATTGTCACATTAAAATTTTCTCCATCTATATCCACATAAAATCAATATTTTCTCATCATATGAATCAATAATTAATTATTCACAAATAATATTACGTAATCACAATATCGACAAATGCATAGCCTCGTGAAAGAGGGGCTTTCCAATAAGAATTTCTCCTCATCATGCCATAATTAGGTGACCAAACCTCTCCTTAGATGTAACTTTCTAGACATTGCCAATAATATTATCTAATAATATTATTCGAGATAATATGAATTATTGCTTCGATAATGAAAAATATCGTAATGACAATTATTAAAACAACAAAGAATATAAAATATCAATGCAAGAATTATTAAATCAATAAAAAATAATCGAATAAAAGAATTATCGTAACCATTATCGAAAAGTGCCTTCACGTAATAATCATTAATTGGTGCAATACTGCAAAGCTATCTGTGTGTTTTAACCAATTAGAGTATTTTAACAAGATAATCTCAGAATCGCGACGCCCCCAAAATAGGTATACATCACCATTCGAGTTGTCAATACACGGTATGTAAACAACTACAACTACAACTTATTATTACAACAAGAAATCGTGAGTTTGAATACAAATATTATCTTCTGATAATATCTATACTCAAATAAATCCTCATCACATTTATCGATACATTATTTTACAAAATGGTGAGGACTACTAAACAATCCTTTCTAAAACCTTCATTCCATACCCCACTGCACTCGCTTATATTCTCGCCCCCGAGAAAAATGGAACAAAAAGGAAAAGGGTGAGCTCAACTAGCTCAAGAAGAATATTATGACTAAGATAATATACAACAAATTATCGTTAGTCTTCAACAGGAAAATATAATGTAATACAATAGACAACAAATTTTAAATCAATATTCGTAAATGAAATAATAATTCATTAGAAGAGTTAAGTAGAGAATGCAAACTACTATCTTCTATGTATGAATTTAAAAGTTCATCGCTCATCTTTTATCCTCGTAACATCAATCAATATACATCCGAATCAAATATTCATCTTTGCACTACAGCCAAAGATATTCATCACTTGGTCATGTTCATTTAAACACTGCTCATCTTTGCACCACGGCCAAAGATATTCTTCTAAATCTTCATCTTTGCACTACAGCCAAAGATATTCTTAAGAAATCATTCATCTGCAGACTATGTGCCAAAGATATTCCATAATATCATCATTTAAGACCGAGGATGATGAAAAATTTTTTTAAAGAAACGAATCCAAAGGAAACAAAATGACAAGGATTAAGGATTAAGGATTCAGACTTGGTTTTATCCACGCCCAAAAATACCTCAAAAATAATCATAGTGGTGTAAAATTCAAGAATGATCAAAAACATGGATACAATCAAAGTTAGTATCCGTAATAGATATTTTGGATTTAAAAAGAAGAAATTTTTTTTCTATTTTCAGATACGTGAATAAGGTCAGAGCACGTGAATAGTGCCGATACGTGAATAAGAATCTCGACACCAAAAGATAGAAATTCCACAAAAACATCTTCACGCTTTCATTTAATAGTATCGTGAATAAGAATCTTCGTGAATAAGTGAATAGTAACTCATGAATAAGAACTCATGAATAAGAACCCATGAATAGTAAAACCCGATATGAAAAAGTTCCAAATTTGATAAAACTTCAGATCAATATTTCAAAGATAATGATATGAAGAAATAATATCATTCGAGAAAAAATAATATCCTTATCTCGAAAGATCAAGATTTCTAGCTGTAATACCTGAGTATAAAGTATCAAGGAACTTGCAACGCAGATAAGCAATACTCAAAGTATACTCAAAATACTCACAAGAATACGCTCGATAATATAGAGAGAGAAAACTTCAGCTTTCCGTGTGATTTTTAATTCTAACCCAAGACCCTATTTATAGAAAACGCTAGAACACCAAAAGTAAAATTTAATTTAATAAATATTATTATATTTTATCAAAATCCTCACCTTAGACACTCAACCATCAGCCACACATGTAGCCCACCTCTCAAAAAAGTAAAAAAAACGTTTTTGTAATTTAAATTATTTTAAACTTCCAAAAATTAATTATTTTGAACTTCTAACTTCAATAATTCATAATAAATAGCCCTTTCATCATCAAAAAATTGAATCTTGCAGATTTTATAGGAAATTCAATTTCTACAACTTTGCGTAAGAAAGTTTTTCCAAATTCCAAATAGAAATTGACCAAATCCACAAACGGGCAATTTTATGTGCTATAATCAAATTTCACCAATAAATGGGGTCCACCGACGACATGTTTAACATGTTTTAAACATTTATTGCAACAAAAATACTCTTCCTCCTCAGATACTCATATATCCCACATTTGTTGTAAAATATCACCATTATTATATTATTAAAATAATATATTTAAACGAATTATTTTATCGTAAAAGATAAAATATTAATTTTCAACAATTGTCATTTTAAAATTTTCTCCATCTATATCCACATAAAATCAATATTTTTCTCATCATATAAATCAATAATTAATTATTCACAAATAATATTACGTAATCACAATATCGACAACTGTGCATTTCCCCAGAAAGAGGGGCTTTCCAATAAGAATTTCTTCTTCGGGCGCCGCAATTAGGTGACCAAACCTCTCCTTAGTATGTAACTTTCTAGACATCGCCAATAATGTTATCTAATAATATTATTCGATAATATGAATTATTGCTTCGATAATGAAAAATACCGTAATGACAATTATCAAACAACAAAGAATATAAAATATCAACGCAAAGAATTATTAACTCAATAAAATATCGAACAAGAATTATCGTAACCATTATCGAAAGTAAGTGCCTTCACGTAAGAATCAATAATTGGTGCAATACCGCAGTGCCATCGCTCAACAACGCGTATTAGTGTGTTTTAACCACCGGTATTCCAACAAAAGATAATCCAGAATAACTACGCCTGCTATTTTAAAAACAACTTATATTTGTCGTTTTCTTCATCCAATCGTCACATGGGCCCACACATGGTCGCTACTGGCCGCATTTAATATTCCTATTCGACAAAGCATTTAATATTCCACCACCAAACTAATATTCCTAACAACAATGAATATTTTATAACCACTGCTTATTTTGAAATATTTGCATATTTAACCCTTAACTATCCACATTAATCAAATCAACCCTTACTATTTCAAAATAATAAATAAAGGAAATTCTTTTATTTAAAAAAATTTTGGGGTCTTATGAGATCCTTTCAACTACGCCGTTATTTTTAAACAACTTATACATTTTCTTCATCCAATCGCTCCGCATGGGGCCCAATAAAAGATGTCTTGGAGTTGTAATTAATATTCCCCGACAACAAGAATATTCTATTTACCAAACTAATATTTTCGACAACAATGAATATTTTATAACCACTTACTTATTAATAAATATTCAAATGATTTTACCCATAACTATCCACATTAATCAAATCAACTCTTACTATTTCAAAATAATAAATAGAGAAAATTAAATTTCATTAATAATAAGTTGGGGTCTTACATGTACAATGTTGAATAAATAAAAAAATATTTGAGAAACTGATATTTTCACATATTAAAATAATATTTTTACATGAGTCTCTTTCACATGGACGTGGTGGATCCACTCACTATTCATGTGAGAGGAATCATGTGAAAATATCAATTTTTTATGTGAAAATATCAGTTTTCTAATATTTATTACTACATCTATCTCGTAAAAAGATTTTTCTTTTAATATATATTTTTTTTTTAGTAACAACATTTGTCATTTTTACTGTAAATAATTATGAGGAAAAGGATCAAAAAAGCCCCTGATGTTTATCCTAATGTCCCACTTGCACCCTAAACTAATTTTTTTTTCAAAAGTACCCTTAACGTTACATTATTGGGTCATCCGTGTTCGACCATATCGCCAATGTAAAAAAAAACGGATTTTAAATGTGAATTGCAAGATTTAAATATAAAATATATTCTAAATAAAACAATATATATCATTTAATCAAAAAAATATATAAATTTAAAAAAATATTACAAGCATAACATATTTACATCATTTAATCAAATGATGTAAATATGTTATACAACTTATTTTATTTAATTAGTTGTTTTCATTAGTTAACAAAATAATTTGAATTTTATTATTTTGAATAAATGATGTAAATATGTTATGTTTTTTTTTTTTATTTTGAATTTAGTATTTTTTTATTTTGATTAAATGATATATATTATTTTATTTAGAATATACAAATTAATTATATTTAAATGCGCATTAACGCCATCATATTTTTTTTCACCTAATTTGTCTTTATTAGATCAAGTGAAGTAACATATTATAATATACAAATTTATATTTAGTGGATATATTAAACATTATAATTTGAAGGGTATATTAGACATTATATTAAAAATATTTTTTGGATATTAGTAGGTCAACTACACTAAGGGTAGTGAATGTTATATATTGTAAACTAGAGGTGTACTAATTGTTATTCGAAAAACTAGAGGGGTGGTGAGTGTTATTATAATTATCTACAAGGGGTGTCAGTGTTGATAGGTCTCTCCAAACTAATCAATTTTATTCTGATGATGACAATCTTAGTAAATAGGATTAAATTAAAATAGGTAGAATACTCTTATAGGATTTTATATAATTGATTTTAAATATCCTATTTTATTCCTATCAAAAATATTTTTCATCTTTAAAATTGAATTTATTTTTCTTGACCTTGATAATTAATTATCAAGTGTTAATTAGATAAATTTAAAATTAATATTTCCTAAGGCAAAGAGATTCCTCTTTGTGACGCCCCCAAAATAGGTATACATCACCCATTCGAAAGTCACAATACATGGCATGTAAACAACTACAACTTTATTATTACAACAAGAAACTGTGAGTTTGAATACAAATATTATCTTCTAGACAATATCTATACTCAAATAAATCCTCATCACATTTATTGATACATTATTTTACAAAATGGTGAGGACTACTAAACAATCCTTTCTAAAACCTTCATTCCATACCCCGACTCAGCATTTCGCTATATTCTCGCCTCCCGAGAAAAAATGGAACAAAAGGAAAAGGGTGAGCTCAACTAGCTCAAGAAAGAATATTATGACTAAGATAATATACAACAAATTATCGTTAGTCTTCAACAGGGAAAATATAATAGAATACAATAGACAACAAATTTTAAATCAATATTCGCAATGGAAATAATAATTCATTAGAAGAGTTAAGAGAGAATGCAAACTACTATCTTCTATGTATGAATTTAAAAGTTCATCGCTCATCTTTTATCCTCGTAACATCAATCAATATACATCCGAATCAAATATTCATCTTTGCACTACAGCCAAAGATATTCATCAATTGGTCATGTTCATTTAAACACTGCTCATCTTTGCAGACCACGGGCCAAAGATATTCTTCAAATCATTCATCTCATTGCACTACTGTGCCAAAGATATTCTTAAGAAATCATTCATCTTTTGCACTACATGCCAAAGATATTCCATAATATCATCATTTAAGACCGAGGATGATGAAAAATATTTTTTTTAAAGAAACGAATCCAGTGAAACAAAATGACAAGGATTAAGGATTAAAGATTCGTATTTGGTTTTATCCACGTCCAAAAATACCTCAAAAATAATCATAGTGGTGTAAAATTCAAGAATGATCAAAACATGGATACAATCAAAGCTAGATCCAAAATAGATGTTTTGGATTTAAAAAGAAGAAATTTTATTTTTCTATGAATAATACAGATACGAATAGTGTCAGATATCGTGAATAAGGCAGACACGTGAATAGTAACTCGACACCAAAAGATAGAAATTCCAATAAAAAAAATCATTTCACATGAATAGTATTAATAGACTCGTGAATAAGAACTCGTGAATAAGAACTCATGAATAAGTAACTCATGAATAAGAACTCATGAATAGTAACCCGACATGAAAAAGTTCCAAATTTGATAAAAACTTCAGATCAATATTTCAAAGATAATGATATTGAAGAAATAATATCATTACGAAAAAAATAATATCCTTACCTCGAAAGATCAAGATTTAAATTAAACACTGCATAATATATCTATTGAACTCAGCACCGCAGATAGCAATATACTCAAAGTATACTCAAAATACTCACAAGAATACGCTCGATAATATAGAGAGAAAACTTCAGCTTCGGTGTGATTTTCAATTCTAACCCAAGACCCTATTTATAGGAAATCGCTAGAACACCAAAAAGCAGTAAAATTTAATAAATATTATTATATTTTTTAAAATATCTGCTCACACCAAACTCAACAAATCAATCACACATGTAATTCACTCTCAAAAGTAAGTAAAAAACGTTTTTCTTAATTTAAAATATTTTAAACTTCCAAAATTAATTATTTTGAACTTGAACTTCAATAATTCATAATAAATAGCCCTTTCATCAGAAAATTTGAATCTCATGAGTTTTTATAGGAAATTCAATTCTCTACAACTTTGCGTAAGAAAGTTTTTCCAAATTCCAAATAGAAATTGACCAAATCCACAAACCAGCAATTTTACAAAGTTATAATCAAATTTCCAATAATAAATGGGGTCCAACCGACATGTTTTAACATGTTTTAAACATTTATTGCAACAAAAATACTCTTCCTCCTCAGATACTCATATATCCCACATTCGTTGTAAAAATATCACCATTATTATATTATTAAAAAAATAATATATTTAAACGAATTATTTTATCGTAAAAAGATAAAATATTAATTTTCAACAATTGTCATTTTTAAAAATTTTCTCCATCTATATCCACATAAAATCAATATTTTCTCATCATATGAATCAATAATTAATTATTCACAAATAATATTATAGTAATCACAATATCGACAACCACAGCAGCGCTCCTCAGAGAAGAGGGGCTTTCCAATAAGAATTTCTTCATCTTGGCGCAATTAGGTGACCAAACCTCTCCTTAGATGTAACTTTCTAGACATTGCCAATAATGTTATCTAATAATATTATTCAGATAATATGAATTATTGCTTCGATAATGAAAAAATACGTGTAATGACAATTATCAAACAACAAGAATATAAAATATCAACGCAAAGAATTATTAACTCAATAAAATATCGAATAAAGAATTATCGTAACCATTATCGAGTAGTGCCTTCACGTAAGAATCAATAATCAATAATTGGTGCAATACTGTGCTATCGTTTCAACAACGCGTATTTTGTGTTTTAACCACCGGGTATTCCAACAAGATAATTGTAGAATAACTACGCCAGTTATTTAAAAACAACTTATATTTGTCGTTTTCTTCATCCAATCGCTCGTTATGGGGCCCACACATGGTCGCTACCGTCGCATTTAATATTCCCCGACACGCATTTAATATTCCACGACCAAACGAATATTCCCTAACAACAATGAATATTTTATAACCATTGCTTATTTTGAAATATTTTGTATTTAACCCTTAACTATCCACATTAATCAAATCAACCCTTACTATTTCAAAATAATAAATAAAGGAAATTCCTTTTTATTTAAAAATTTGGGGTCTTACAACCTCCCTCCTTATGAAATTTCGTCCTCGAAATTGACGACGCGACACTGTGTGTTTCAAAAGGTGAGGATACCTCGCTTTCATTTCCGTTTCCAATTCCCTGTGTCATTTCTCTATAAAGCATTGATTCCTCCACAAAACTTTAACTTGTGGTATGACCTTTGCATGCAGTAGGACATGCTCCTCCTTCCTATCCAAGATCTTGACAGTACCTCCTCATACGTTAAGTCTTCGGCTATCTCGTCCGGTTCTAACTCAATAACGTGGTTCGGGTCTTTCACATATTTACGAAGTACAGATATGTGAAACACATTATGAACACGAGACATACTCGGAGGTAACGCAAGTCTATAGGCTACATTTCCTACTCGGTCAAGAATTTGAAATGGACCAATAAATCGTGGATTGAGCTTTCTCTCTTCCCAAATCTTGTAACTCCCTTCCATGGAGCAACTCGCAACAATACATGATCCCCTACATTAAATTCCACGTCCTTTCGATGAAGATCCGCATAACTCTTTTGTCGATCTTGTGCCGTTTGTATACGTTGTCGAATCATTTGGATCTTTTCGGTAGTCATACGTATTAACTCGGGTCCCAACAATGTTGCTTCACCCACCTCATCCCAACATATTGGAGAACGACATTTTCGGCCCATATAATGCTTGAATGGAGCCACACCTATACTTGCTCGATAAGCTGTTGTTGTAGGAGAATTCCACCAATGGTAAATACTTATCCCAACCGCCCTTGAAGTTCAGGACACGTAGTCTTAATAAATCTTCAAGAGTTTGAATAGTCCTCTCTGATTGTCCGTCCGTTTGGGGATGGTATGCCGAACTAAATCGCAAATCCGTGCCCATAGCTTTTTGCAAGCTAACCCAAAATCTTGAAGTGAATCTTGGGTCACGATCCGAAACTATGGATACAGGCATGCCATGCAACCTCACAATCTCATTCACGTACATACTAGCAAGACGTTCAAGGGAATAAGTCTCCCGTATCGGCAAGAAATGAGCAGATTTGGTTAATCTATCAACAATAACCCAAATAGCATTGATGCCTTGAGAAACCGTAGGAAGACCCGTAACGAAATCCATGGTAATGTGTTCCCACTTCCATTCCGGAATCTCAAGTGGTTGCAACGGACCCTTAGGTACTAGATGCTCCGCTTTACACGTTTGGCAAGTTAAACACATCGAGATAAACTTTGCAATCTCTCTCTTCATATTGTTCCACCAAAATGTATGTCGAAGATCACGATACATTTTAGTACTTCCAGGATGGATTGCAAATGGTGTATTGTGTGCCTCCATCATAATCTTGTACTTCAAATCAGAGTCGTTAGGAACACAAAGTCTAGAGTGGACTCGAAGTATTCCTTCTTCATCAATTCTCGCTTCCGGAATAGCTCCTTCTTGTACTTTCTTCTTCATACGATCACCTCCGATTCGGTGGCTCGAGCAACCTTAACTTTTTCTATTAAAGTTGGCTCTACGCGTGAATGACATCATCGCACTCGTTCCGTGATATGATCTTTCTACTCAACGCGTCAGCTACCACGTTCGCTTTTCCAGGATGGTATTGAATAGTGTGGTCGTAGTCTTTCAATAGTTCGAGCCAACGTCGCTGCCGCATGTTGAGTTCTTTTTGAGTGAAGAAATATTTAAGGCTTTTATGGTCTGAATATATCTCCACTTTCTCCCCATATAGATAGTGCCTCCATATCTTTTAAGCGCGAACGCATTGCGCTAACTCTAGATCATGAGTAGGATAATTCCTCTCATACTCTTTTAAGTTGTCGCGAGGCATAGGCTATGACTTTCCCACGTTGCATGAGAACACATCCTAACCCTTTGCACGAAGCATCATCAGAGATAACAAATCCATCCGAACCAGATGGTATTGTTAGAACAGTGCCGAAATAAGTCTCCTCTTAAGCTCTTGGAAACTTTTCTCGCATTCTTCATTCCAAACGAATTTTTGTATCCTTCCGAAAGTTAGTTTGAGTTAATGGAGTAGCGATTCGAGAAAACCCTTCCACGAATCTCCGATAATAACCATTTAAGCCCAAAAAGCTACGTGCTTTTCCACCACCGACTTTGGTTGCTCCCAACTTTGTATTGCTTCAATCTTCACGGATCAACAGATACTCCATGTTTTGACACCACGTGCCCAAGGAATGCTACTTCTTCGCCGTAACTCGCATTTCTTCAATTTGGCATATAGTTTGTTTTCACGAAGCCTTTGGAGTACCAAACTTCAAATGGTGCTCATGATCTTCACGACTTTTGGAATATATAAGGATGTCATCAATAAAGACAACAACAAACCGATCCAAATATTCCTTGAATACTCGGTTCATCATATCCATGAAAGTCATAGGAGCATTAGTTAGTCAGAAAGACATGACTAAGAATTCATAATGCCCATACCGAGAGTTCGAAGGCGTCTTTGGAATATCCTCGATTCTAATCTTCAATTGATGATATCCGAAGCGAAGATCGATTTTTGAAAAGAATTGTGCCCCTTGAATTGGTCAAACAAGTCATCAATACGAGGTAGAGGATACCTATTCTTGATGGTGACATGGTTCAATTCCGATAGTCAATATACAAAGTCGCATACTCCCGTCTTTTTCTTCTTTACAAATAAAACAGAGCACCCCAAGGAGATGTACTAGGACGAATGAAACCGATGTCCAACAATTCCTCGTAGTTGGACCTTTAACTTCCTGAAGTTCAATAGGAGCCATTCGATATGGGGTTTTAGAAATGGGCTTTGTACCAGGTTCAAGATCAATAAAGAATTCAACTTCACGTTCGGGGGTAGACCGGGAAGTTCTTCGTGAAATACGTCAGGAAAGTCAATAACAACAGGAATATTATTCAAATTTGACGTGTCTTTATTCAAATCCATAACATGGGCTAAGAAAGCTTGACATCCGTTTTTCAATAAACGAATAGCTTTATGATTAGATATGACAGTGATTGATTTTAATGGTTTAGTTGCTTGAATTGCATAAACGGGTTGGTTAGGAATATGAAAACTAACAACCTTACGAAAACAATCAATTTTGGCATGATGAGTAGTTAACCAATCAATCCCTAAAATCACATCAAAAGCAAGTATCTTTAAAGAGATAAGGTCAACAGGTAAGGTGATGGTGCCAACTTGAATCAAACAAGATTTATAAACAGTGGATGTGATGAAAGTTTCTCCTAACGGAGTTTCCACAGATAGGTCAAAGTCTAATTTCTCCGGAGTCAAGTTTAAACGTTGAGCACAAGCAGGAGAGATAAATGAATGGGTAGCACCGGTATCAAGTAAGGTATAAACTTCGCAAGAATTTATAAATAGCTTACCCGTGATCACCTCGTTTGGGTTCCTCGCATTATGACCAGTCACAACAAACGCTTTTCCCGGAATCGTTGACTTTGACTTTTCTGGGACAGTCTTTTGAGTCACCGTCCCCGCTGAACTAGGTTTCGCTACCGTGCACAATCTCGAGCGATATGTCCTTCCTTTCCACAATTATAGCATACCTTGAACTGTTGTGGGCAGTTTGGACTGATATGTCCCTCTTTTCTGCATTTGTAGCATATGACCGGTGGTCGTTCTCCTCCCTTAGAACCCGATTTCTTCTTGGCATTGTCGTCTTCACATAGTCGTTATTAAATCTCTCTTTTAAAATCTCCTCGACTCGCTTCTTACATTTTTCATGACCATGATTACCACCAGAGTGGTTACCATTTTTGTCATCCGTTTTTCTTTCTCCGCAGGTTATCATCATTATTCATTGATCGCTATCTCGGTACGATCCTGGTTATGGTCCCTCGGTTGACCGTACTCGTTATCTCGCTCTAATAATTGAGCCCATTTTACAACATCCGAATAAAGAGAAAGTTTATGAGAAATGAGATCGACGACGACGCCGGGTTTCAAACCTCTAAGAAACATCGCGTCATCGTTCCTCATTCTCCACCAAATGAGGTGCAAACACGGATAACTCTGCAAACTTTGCCTCGTCTTTGAGACAACCGTCATGTTGTTTTGTTCTAATCGATGAACTCCACTTCCTTCATATGACGAACACTTTCGGAAAGTATTTGTCATTAAATAGTCTCTCAAACGTCTCCCAAGACATCTTTGAGTGCGGCTGGATGGTACGCTTCATGACTCCCACCGATGAATGTCCGCTCGCCACCGCGGAACATAAAGGTGGCGAATGGAACCTTCTGTTCCTCCTCCGCATCCCAAGACATCGAATATCTTGGTAATTTGCTTGACCCATGTTTCCGCCATGATCGGATCTCGCTTTCCCTTAAATTTGGTGGTCCCAACTCTTTGAATCGCTTGGTTTGTGACAACCCGTGAATTGCTATCATTTCCTCCGTATTTTGAACACGAGTCTCCTCAAATCGATTTTGCATGAAGCGCAAAAAGCTTCTAAACATCCCCTCGTTCATCATCTCGCTTTCAATGGTGTTGTTTCGCTACGAGGAACATTGCCGACTGTTGCACGTTCTCCTCGTTGGTAAATACAGGCATCTCCACGGTCTCATTTACTCCATTGTTAATATTCTCGGTCGACATTCTCAAAATCTTTGTCATAAAACAAGGGTTAATTAAGGAAATCAATATATCACATAATATCCCTATATCTTGACCAACTAACAAATAAGCTTAGGTAGGACACACTAGCGAAGGATTTACTCGTCTCTCCCCTCCTAGTTCTATTCCCGATCTCCGCCAGAGATCATATCCTAAGCTCGATACCAAGCTGTGGCGCCCCAAAAAATAGGTATACATCACCCATTCCGAGTTGTCAATACATGGTGCGTAAACAACTACAACTTTATTATTACAACAAAGTAAAGCGTGAGTTTAAATACAAATATTATCTTCTAGACAATATTTATACTCAAATAAATCCTCATCACATTTATTGATACATTATTTTACAAAATGGTGAGGACTACTAAACAATCCTTTCTAAAACCTTCATTCCATACCCAGGCTGCACTCGCTTATATTTCGCCTCCACGAAGAAAAATGGAACAAAAAGGAAAAGGGTGAGCTCAACTAGCTCGATAAAGAATATTATGACTAAGATAATATACAACAAATTATCGTTAGTCTTCAACGAGGGAAAAATTTAATAGAATACAATAGACAACAAGTTTCAGATCAATATTTGCAGCGGAAATAATAATTCATAGAAGAGTTACGTAGAGAATGAAATCTACTATAATCTATGAATTTAAAAGTTCATCATCAATATTTTATCCCTGTAACATCAACCAATATTCATCTAGAATCAAATATTCATCTTTTGCACTACTGCCAAAGATATTCATCAATCGGTCATGTTCATCTAAACACTGTTCATCTTTGCACTAAAGGCCAAAGATATTCATCGATCGATTATATCATTTAAACACTTCATCTTCTACTACTGGGCCAAAGATATTCTTGAGAAATCATTCATCTTTGCACTACTGAGGCCAAAGATATTCAATAATATCATCATTTAAGACCGAGGATGATGAAAAATATTTTTAAAGAAACGAATCCGATTGAAACAAAATGACAAGGATTAAGGATTAATGATTCGTACTTTGTTTTATCCATGTCCAAAATACCTCAAAAATAATCATAGTGGTGTAAAATTCAAGAATGATCAAAACATGGATACAATCAAAGCTAGTATCCGAATAGATATTTTAGACGAAAAGAAGAATTTTTTATGAATTCAGTATCGTGAAATAGTATCGTGAATAAGTAATGAATAGTAACTCAGACACCAAAAGATAGAAATTCCACAAAAAAAACATTTCACGCTTCATGAATAGTACTCGTGAATAGTAACTTCGTGAATAGTAACTCATGAATAGTAACTCGTGAATAGTAAACTCATGAATAGTAACCCCAAGCATGAAAAAGTTCCAAATTTGATAAAACTTGAGATCAACATTTCAAAGATAATGATATTGAAGAAATAATATCATTCTGAAAAAAATAATATCCCTTACCTCGAAGAATCGAGTACTTGGAAGGAAAGGTCGGAAGTGATCTTTGAATGAAACTTGTCTTTGCAATAACAACTCTCAAAGTATCTAAATACTCACAAAATAAACGCTCGATAATATAGAGAGAAGAGAAAACTTTGTTTACGGTGTGATTTTCAATTCTAACTTAGCCCTCTCATTTATAGGAAAATGTTAGCCGTAGCAAAGCAGACTTGACACTATTTGCACTGATGGCTTTACACTGCTTACTATTGCCACCACCACATTTGAAATAAAATTCAGCACATTTCTTCACCAACCACAAGTGGGGCCCACTCAATTCTAGAATTTTCCACCAAAATCAATTATAAACCTAATTTCCGAATTCGACACCTCTTAAAATTCACAACAAATCATTCGTGCATTTTTAACGGTTCAAAATTTGTGGACATATACTCAACTTATGTATGTATAACATACCCAAAAATTACCACCATCCAGCGGTGGGATTAAAAATTATAACCCCACAATATATCTCAAAACCACGATTTAATTTTTAATACCTCGATAGATAAAATCTTGATAAAACACCTCAACATTAATTCCTTCATTAATAACCACATAAATAAATCCATCATTTATATTCATATAAAATAAATATTTCCTTATCATATGAATCAATAATTAATTATTCACAAATAATATTATAGAATCACAATTATAACAACGACGGTAGTTCGAGGGAAGAGGGGCTTTCGATAAGGATCTCTCCTTCTTGGCAGTGGCGATTAGGTGACCAAACCTCTCCTTAGAGCGAGAACTTTCTAGACATTGCCAATAATGCTATCTAATAATATTATTCAAATAATATGAATTATTGATCGATAATGGGAAATCTTTGTGCGATGACAATTATTGAACAACAATAATATAAAATATCAACGCAGCAATTATTGAATCGATAAAATAAAATATTGAGCGATAACTACTGTGTGAAAATTATTGAGTAGTGCCATCTTACGTAAGGATCAATAATTCAACAATCTTTGTGCAATCAGGTATCTTCTTTATGCGACCACAGCGCGACATCGTATTTTAACCACGGGTATTCAGCGGTCTTACTTGGTAACAACTACGTAGTTATTTTTAACCAACTTATATTTGTCGTTTTCCTCATCAAATCGCTTTCGTTATGGGGCCCACACATGGTCATGGCAAATCGTACGAATATTCCACAAGCGATGACGAATATTCCACGACCAAACGAATATTCAGATAACAATGAATATTTTATAACCACTTGCTTATTTTGAAATATTTGCGTATTTAACCCTTAACTATCCACATTAATCAAATCAACCCTTACTATTTCAAAATAATATATAAAGGAAATTCCTTTTTATTTAAAAAATTTGGGGTCTTCTGATAATCTTATATGGCTATCCGTTCCCCGAAATTTAGTCCTACTACGTTCTCATTTCACGAAGAGAACAATGAAAGTAAAAGGGTGAGCTTAACTAGCCCGATAAGAAATATTATGACTAAGATAAATGGAGAATAAAATATCATTAGCCTTCAAATGTTAAAAGCGATACAATATAACAAACATCAAGTTTAATCAAATGGTGAACAAATAATCCATTAAAAAGAGTGAGTAGAGAATAAAATCTACTATCTTACATGATTTAAAAGTTTTTCATCATTTTATTATTTGAGACTCGACTTAATAAATAAACCACATCATCCCACACTACTGACCCGAGGATATTCATTAGTATCACAACCACAAATTATCCATGCACTACGGGCCGAGGATATTTATGTATTCATCGATAGTCATGATCATTTTAACAAATTTTCATCCATCAATGACTTAACTACGCCAATGAGGGACTTTTACCACATCATTTATAACATCGGTTATGATTAAGAATAATTTTCGGTCATAATCATACCAAGTCCATCTATGAACTACATAGCGCCGGATGTCTTTCAACAAAATATAAACATGAGGATGATGACAATGATATAAGAATTCAATAAAACAAGTTCAAGAATTAATTTATCCGGGAACCAATAACGTCCAAATTGTCAACATGATATTGTTTTTTAGAGTAAAATTCAAGAATGCTCGGTAAGAATATTTTCACGAAAAGATCTTGGATGAGCCTTGAAATATCGAGGATATTCCACTAATTTCATGGAGTATAGAAGTCGAAACTTTAACCAAAGTTGAGTATAATAAAGAATAGAATAACAAAAGAAATCACAGGCGTCACATGCGATAGGCCGCCTGACGAGGTTATGTTGGGTTTTGTGAAAATCAAAGAAGCAATCAAATTGCAAAAAATTTAGCGAGCGAAATAAAATCGAGATTTTAAATTTTTTACAAACCAATTACGGATCATCCTTTATGCATATTATTAATTAAGCGAAAAATAAGAATTATAAAAATCATACCCTTGTAGAAGCGAGCTTCCTCGAGTGCGAGTTCACCTCCAAATCTTTTAGCGTTGATCTCCTTGAATCCATAGGGTTGATTCCTTCCTTTGATCGGCGTTAGCCACCCAGTGTTTGGCCTCCATGGGTGATCCACGAAGAAGAAGAATTTTTGAAGAAGAGGGGGTATTGGCTAAAACCCTAGTTTTTCTATCTATATAGAAAAGAGGCGTCTCTCCAAAATCTAGGAATTACGTATATTAGATATCACGATATAAGACTCCTCTTATAAAGATATCATGTAACCCTATTTTAATTAAAATAAGGTATTATTTATTTAATTAAATTCTTTTAATTAATTGGGCTCCCTAATCTTATTAGGGATAATTAATTAAACTCCTTTAACTAATTTTCCTTCCTAATCGATTAGGAATAAATAGGAAGTACTTATATTAAATTAATTCCTAAACTCTTTTAGAAATTAAAATAATAATAATTGTAATAATATTAATAAGACTCCTCTTATTAATTTATATTTAATATTTCTAAAATATTAAATAATAAAAATTAAGCTATTTAATTTATTCATCACCATAGATTAAATTAAATATATATAACATATTATTACGATTATGCCATTAACTTCTTAAATAATTATTCTTCCTTTTTTATGGTGTGACCCTTTAGGTTCTCCGTATTAAGCCAGGTTGTGAATAAATCAATTAGAACAATTCTAATCTTATTTAAATAAATAAATTAAACAATTAATTTATTTAAATAAATAATATTTATTCTCTGATAGGGATAAGCCTCCTAGCGATCAGCGACTTTCGAGGATAATATAGATTTCAACATTAATCATAAAAGAACCTTTGAGTAAATAGTTCTGCGTCAATTGATCCTTCCACCATCTGATGTCCCGATTAAATATAAGGCGTGGAATTCTTTGTCGAGTCTTATTTTATTTAATTATATGTATTTTCGATTCTTAAATGCCTGACTCCAAATAATGCAAATTAGAAACTCCTTTCTAATTTCATTACGCCTATAACCGAGGACTCTTTGGGTTGTCATTTATCGAATCACATAGGACATTTCTTCTCTTTTAATAGAAGTGGTAGATTCTTTATTGATCGTACATTATCTTCGTATACGACTTATTATACCCAAGCATACCCTTTGATATACCACTAAGAGTCTTAAGGAATAAGTCGAAAGTATAATTCATCATATATAAGATCTTATGATGATCTCGAGTCGAGAGGATCACTTGTCTTACTATCACTTCTGAGAATTCTATTGACGGTGAAGTAAAACTCCATTAGGTATTCCTTAGCGAGCCGCGTTCGATTGAACTTATTCTCTAATAAGCACCTACGTACTTGCTTTAGTGTCTCCACACAAATGATCGTGAGATCAATCATCCTCATCGATGAAGCAAACAGCGTATGTACCAATCTATCCGGATTCACTAATCCCCGATTTAGTAATCAATGATTGGGAACTATTTTAGTTTTAAGCTTTTCAGAATTTAGATCTCATTAGAATGATCATCATCATTATTCTAAAAGCATTGCTTAAAACTATGGGTTTATCACATATTATTAAAAGCGACATCATGTAGATAATAAAAGCCTTTAATAAATTAATACTTTTTATTAATAAATGAATAAGATTATTACAAAGTATATGCTTTATCATCAAACATGATTGGCTTGTATGCATAATACTTTCGAAGTTATGCTAACAAAATAATAAATAATCGGTAAATAAACATTAAATCTTGATACTATGGATATTGGTGAAGATTATATCTAATAGATTGGATAAGCGTAGCTTACCATTCTGAGATTCTTATATGGATATAATAAATAAATTCATCGTCATGTATAGTTCGAAAGCGAGGCAGATATGTTCAATGAGTTTAAATCATGGAATAATAACAAAATTCACGGACATGCGATAAAGTGCAAGTGAAACGATTTTAGATCAAAGATGAGAATAATAAAGAATGGAATAAAGTAAGACTTTTTCACCATTATGTATGCATGCTTCTTGTTCGTAACGACCAACTTTATTATTACAATGATAAAGCTGTGAGTTTAAATACAAATATTATCTTACAGACAATATTTATACTCAAATAAATCCTCATCACATTTATTGATACATTATTTTTACAAAAATGGTGAGGGACTACTAAACAATCTCTTCTAGAACCTTCATTCCATTACCCAAGCTAGTACTTCATTTACATTCTGCGCCTCACGAGAAGAAAAATGGAACAAAAAGGAAAAGGGTGAGCTCGACTAGCCCGATAAAGAATATTATGACTAAGATAATATACAACAAATTATCGTTAGTCTTCAGCGAGGAAAAATCGATAGAATCTGATGAATGACAAGTTTGGATCAATATTCATGGTGAAATAATAATTCATAGAAGAGTTCGTAGAGAATGAAATCTACTATAATCTATGAATTTAACGATCCATCATCGATATTTTATCCTGTAACATCAATCGATATTCATCTCGAATCAAATATTCATCTTTTACTTCTGGGCCGAAGATATTCATCGATCGGTCGTATTAAATCTCAACACTGTTCATCTTTTACTAAAGGCGAAGATATTCATCGATCGGTCGTAAGATATTCATCGATCGGTCGATATTCATTTAAACGTATTCATTCATCTTTGCACTTACTGGGCCAAAGATATTCTTGAAATCATTCATCTTTTTGCCTACTGGGCGAAGATATTCAATAATATCATCATTTAAGGTGAGGATGATGAAAAATATTTTTAAAAAGCGAATCGGTGAAACAAAATGATGAGGATTAAGGATTAAGGATTAGTACTTTGTTTTATCCGCGTCAAAAATACCTCAAAAATAATCGTAGTGGTGTAAAATTGAGAATGATCAAAACATGGATCTGATCAAAGCTAGTATCGAGAATAGATATTTTAGACGAAAAGAAAAATTTTCATTTTTGATTGAATAGTCTTAGTATCGTGAATAGTCTAGTATCGTGAATAGTATCGTGAATAGTCAGTAGTATCGTGAATAGTAACTCAACACCAAAGATAGAAATTCCACAAAAAAACATCTTCACGCTTCATGAATAGTACTCGTGAATAGTAACTTCGTGAATAGTAACTTCATGAATAGTAACTTCGTGAATAGTAACTCATGAATAGTAACCCAAGCATGAAAAAGTTCAAATTTGATAAAAGTACGGATCGATATTTGACGTAATGATATTGAAGAAATAATATCATTTGAGAAGAAAATAACATCCACTTACCTCGAAGAATCGGTACCGGAAGGAAAGGTCGGAAGTGATCTTTGAATGAAACTTATCTTGAGCAACAACTCTCAAAGTATCTAAATACTCACAAAATCGCTCGATAATAGAGAGAGAAAAGAAAACTTTGTTTACGGTGTGATTTTCAATTCTAACAGCCCTCTATTATAGGAAAATGTTAGCCGTAAAGCGAGACTTGACTTGACACTACACGATGGCTTTACTGCTACTATTGCCACCCACCACATTTGAAATAAAATTCAGCACATTTTTCACCAACCACAAGTGGGGCCACTCAATTCTAAATTTTCCACCAAAATCAATTATAAACCTAATTTTAGAATCGGACACCTCTTAAAATTCATAACAAATCATTCGTTCATTTTAACGGTTCAAAATTTGTGGACATATACTCAACTTATGTATGTATATATAACATATCCAAAAATTACCACGATCAGCGGTCGGATTAAAATTATAACTCCCATGATATATCTAAAACCCACGATTTGATTTTAATACCTCGATCAGATAAAATCTTGATAAAACACCTCGACATTAATTCCTTCATTAATAACCACATAAATAAATCCATCATTTATATTCATATAAAATAAATATTTCCTTATCATATGAATCGATAATTAATTATTCACAAATAATATTCTGAGAATCACATTTATAATGACGGTAGTTCCCGGAAAGGGGGCTTTCGATAAGGATCTCTCACTTCTTTGGGCATGATTAGGTGACCAAACCTCTCCTTGAAGCAGAACTTTCTAGACATTGCCAATAATGTTATCTAATAATATTATTCAAATAATATGAATTATTGATCGATAATGGGAAATCTTTGTGCGGTGACAATTATTGAACAATGATAATATAAAATATCAATATGACAATTATTGAATCGATAAAATATAAAATATTGAGCGATAACTTCTGTGTGAAAATTATTGAGTAGTGTGCCTTCTTACGTAAGGATCGATAATTCAACAATCTTGTATGCAATCTGGTGTCTTTCTTTTTATGCGTACGCGTATTCTTGTATTTTAACCACCGGGTATTCAGCGGTCTTACTTGGTAACAAGCTTCTGTAGTTATTTTTAACTTGACTTATATTTGTCGTTTTTCCTCATCGATCGCTTTTTAGTTATGGGGGGCCCACGGCATTTTGCTTGTGGTAAATGCGAATATTCACAAGCGATCTGAATATTCCACGACCAAACGAATATTCCCAAACAAAAATGAATATTTTATAACCACTTGCTTATTTTGAAATATTTGCGTATTTAACCCATAACTATCCACATTAATCAAATCAACCCTTACTATTTCAAAATAATAAATAAAGGAAATTCCTTTTTATTTAAAAAAAATTTGAGGTCTTCTGACCTCCCTCCTTATGAAATTTCGTCCTCGAAATTGGCGTCACGTACTGGTGTTTGAAAAGATGAGATACCTCGCTTTCATTTTCGTTTCAATTCCCGGTCATTTTTCCTCTATAGCATGATTTCTCCACAAAACTTTAACTTGTGGTATGACCCTTTGCGTGGGACATTGCTCCTTCTATCAAAATCTTGGGTACCTCCTCATCGTTAAGTCTTGGTATATATCGTGGGTTCTAACTTCGATAGCGTGTTTGAATTCGTCCACATATTTACGTAACATCGATCGTGAAAAGCGTTATGAACAGCGCGTCGTACTTGGTGGTAAAAGCGAGTCTATAGGCCGCGATTTCTATTCGATCGAGAATTTCAAATGGATTAATAAATCGAAGGTTTGAGCTTTCCTCTCCTGGAGATTCTCGCTTTGAAAAAATAATGACTTCTTGCACCTCCTTCTTCAAATTCATCGACTCGGTGTGTGGCTTGAGCGACTTTAACTTTATCGATTAAAAGTCGATTATACTCGTATATCATCACGTACTTCGTATATCATCACGTGGGTACCTAGAGTTTTCATCTCCATCTCTATTATTTGTATATTATCTGAAATGAGTCTTTGATGATATCGTACTTTCGTACTTGTATCGATCTTCTCTACTCGACACGTCGTCTACTACGTTAAACTTTTCGGGATGGCGTGGTGAACATGTCTTTGAAATGAGTCTCTCTTGAGTTCTTGAAGCTCTTTCCACATTCCTTGCTCCATTTGAATTTTGTATCTCTCTGAGTAAATTTGCGTTAATGGAATAGCGATTGAGAATATCCTTGACGAATCTCGATAATAACCAACTAAGCTGAAAGCTACGTATTTCGATTCTTGACTTAGGTTGTTCTCATTGTGACTCGTATCGATCTTGGATATGCACGTCACGATGACACTATCGATTTCTTATATCTTACGAATATGGCGTCCCTACGGAGAGTGCGGCAGGTGAATTTCAAAGGAAGTCATGAGATAAAGGCTCGGTGTACCAAATTCTATAGTTGAATTTTAACTCACGAAGTTGATAGGAGCCATTCGATATGAGATTTTAGAAATGAGTTTTTTGTCTAGGGTTCAAAAGTCGATACAAAATTTAATATCGGTCTTTGGGAGTAAGCGAAATTCTTGAAATCGTCGGGGAAAATCAATAACAACGAGAATATTATTCAAATCGGCGTGTCTTTATTCAAATCCATAACATGGACTAAGAAAACTTGACATCCGTAATAAGCGAATGACTTCATGGCTTGGCGATATGAAAATGTTTGATTCTGATGGTTTGATTGCTTGAATTGAATAACGAGGTTGCTTAGGAATATGAAAACTATGACCTTACAAAAGCAATCAATTTGGCGTGATGAGTAGTTAACCTTAAAATCACATCAAAAGCAAATATCTCTATAGAAATAAGGTTAACGAGGTAATGTGATAGTGCTGACTTGAATCAAGCAAGATTTTTAAACAACGGATGTAATGAAAGTTTCTCTAGCGGAGTCTCCATAAATAGGTCGAAGTCTAATTTCTCGTAGTCGAGTTCAAGCGTTGGTATGACGAGAGAGATAAAGAATGGGTAGAGCCGGTATCTAGTAAAGGTATAAACTTGTGAGAATTTATAATTAACTAAACCGTGCTAACCGTTCGGGTTTCTCGCATTTTTTGAGGTCGCGACAAAGCGCTCTTCGAGGGAATCGTTGACTTTGACTTTTACGGGACATCCTTTTGAGTCACCATTCCCATTGAATTTGGGTTTCGATATCGTCTGATCTCGGCGATATGTCCTTCTTTTCCACAATTATAGCATACCTTAAATTTGTTGTGGGCGGTTTGGTGTGATATCCCTCTTTCCGCATTTGTAACATATGGATAGGTGGTCTTTCTCCTCCTTGGAACCCGGTTACTCTTGGTCTTTGGCGTCTTAGCATAGTGGTTGTTGAATCTCCTCTTTTTAAAATCTCCTCCTGACTCGCTTCTTTATTTTCATGGCCACGATTACCACGGAGTAGTTCTAGCCTTTGTCAAGTATTCTTCTTTCTCCCTTTGGTTATCGTTATTACGATGACTGCTATCTTTGGTATGATGATCTGGTTATGGTCCCTCGGTTGAGCGTACTCGTTATCTCGCTCTAATATTTGAGCCACATTACTGACATCTCGAATAGAGAAAATTTATGAGAAATGAGATCTTGGCGTATATGGGGTTTCAAACCTCTCGAAACATCGCGTCATCGTTCCTCATTCTCCACTGAATGAGGTCTGAAACTGGATAACTCATGAACCGCCTCGTCTTTGGGACACCGTCGTATTATTACTGCTCGATCTAATAAACTCCACTTCCTCCGTATAGCCGAATACTTTCGGGGAAGTACTTGTCATTAAAGCTATTTCTGAAAGCGTCTCCGGTGGCATCTTTGAGTGCGAAATTTGGATGGAGTGCGCTTCCTGATTCCCACCGATGTCTGCCTCGCATACGGAACATAAAAGTGGCGAATGGAACTTTACTGTTCTCCGTGCATCGAGACATCGAATATCTTGGTAATTTGCTTGACCCGTTTTTCGCGTGATCGGATCTGGCTTTCCCTTAAGTACGGTGGTCCCTGACTCTTTGAAGCTGCTTGTTTTGTGACCACCGTGAATTCTTATCATTTCTCCTCTGTATTTTGAACACGAGTCTCCCTAAATGCGATTTTGCATGAGCTGCAAAAAGCTTCTAAACATCCCTCGTTCATCATACGCTTTCGGTGGTGTTATTCACGGAGGTACATTGCCCGACTGTTGCGCGTTCTCCTCGTTGGTTAATCTGAGGCATCTCCACGGTCTCATTTACTCCCTATTATTAATATTCTCGATTCGACATTCAAAATCTTGTCGTAAAACAAGGGTTAATTAAGAAATCAATATATCACATAATATCCTATATCTTGACCCACTAACAAATAAGCTTAGGTAGGACACCTTTAGCGAAGGATTTACTCGTCTCTCCCTCTGGATTCTATTCCAGATCTCATGGAGATCGTATCCCTAGCTACGATACCAGTGTGGCGACCCCAAAATAGGTCCATTCCATCGACCCGTTACGAGTCGCGAATCGTGATGCAAGAAACTTGACTACTGACTTTATTATTGACAATGATAAAGCTGTGAGTTTAAATACAAATATTATCTTACAGACAATATTATACTCAAATAAATCCTCATCACATTTATTGATACATTATTTTACAAAAATGGTGAGGACTACTAAACAACTCTCTCTAGAACCTTCATTCCATACCCAGGCTTAGTCTTATTTATATTCTTCTACCGCCTCACGAGAAGAAAAATGGAACAAAAGGAAAAGGGTGAGCTCAACTAGCCCGATAAAGAATGTTATGACTAAGATAATATACAACAAATTATCGTTAGTCTCAGCGAGGGAAAAATCGATAGAATCTGATGAAACTGACAAGTTTGGATCAATATTACATGGTGAAATAATAATTCATAGAAGAGTTACGTAGAGAATGAAATCTACTATAATCTATGAATTTAACGGTCCATCATCGATATTTTATCCTGTAACATCAATCGATATTCATCTCGAATCAAATATTTCATCTTTGCTTCTCGAAGGCGAAGATATTCATCGATCGGTCAGATATATTCATTCATCTCTTTTATTCATCTTTTTTGCTTTAAAAGGCCGAAGATATTCATCGATCGGTCGTATTCATTTAAACACATTCATCTTTACTTCTGGGCGAAGATATTCTGGGCCCGAAGATATTCTTGAAATCATTCATCTTTGCATCTTTTCTGGGCGAAGATATTCAATAATATCATCATTTAAAGGCGAGGATGATGAAAAATATTTTAAAAAAGCGAATCGGTGAAACAAAATGATGAGGATTAAGGATTAAGGATTATTAGTACTTTGTTTTATCCCGTCAACAATACCTCAAAAAATAATCGTAGTGGTGTAAAATTTGAGAATGATCAAAACATGGATCTGATCAAGCTAGTATCCGAATAGATATTTTAGACGAAAAGAAAAATTTTCATTTTTTGATTGAATAGTCTTGCAAGTATCGTGAATAGTAGTATCGTGAATAGTCTTAGTATCGTGAATAGTAACTCAAACACCAAAAGATAGAAATTCCACAAAAAAAACATTTTCGCAACTTACATGAATAGTACTCGTGAATAGTAACTTCGTGAATAGTAACTTCATGAATAGTAACTTCGTGAAATAACTAACTCATGAATAGTAACCCAGAGCATGAAAAAGTTCAAATTTGATAAAAAGTTGGATCGATATTTGACGTAATGATATTGAAGAAATAATATCATTTGAGAAAAAATAACATCCACTTACCTCGAAAGAATCGGTACTTGGAAGGAAAGGTCGGAAGTGATCTTTGAATGAAACTTATCTTTGAACAACAACTCTCAAAAGTATCTAAATACTCACAAAATCGCTCGATAATATAGAGAAAGAGAAAACTTTGTTTACGGTGTGATTTTCAATTTCTAACAGCCCTCTATTTATATGGAAAATGTTAGCTTGGTAAAGCGGACTTGACACTTTACACGATGGCTTTACTACTCTATTGCCACCCACCACATTTGAAATAAAATTCAGCACATTTTTTCACCAACCACAAGTGGGCCCCCTCAATTCTAAATTTTCCACCAAAATCAATTATAAACCTAATTTCCGAATCAGACACCTCTTAAAATTCACAACAAATCATTCGTTCATTTTTAACGGTTCAAAATTTGTGGACATATACTCAACTTATATATATATAACATATCCAAAAATTACCACGATCAGCGGTCGGATTAAAATTATAACTCACATGATATATCTGTAAAACCACGATTTGATCTTTTAATACCTCGATCAGATAAAATACAAATAAAACACCTCGGCATTAATTCCTTCATTAATAACCACATAAATAAATCCATCATTTATATTCATATAAAATAAATATTTCCTTATCATATGAATCGATAATTAATTATTCACAAATAATATACTGAGAATCATTTTTATAATGACGGTAGTTCCCGAGGAAGAGGGGCTTTCGATAAGGATCTCTCCTTCTTTGGTATGATTAGGTGACCAAACCTCTCCTTAGGCAGAACTTTCTAGACATTGCCAATAATGTTATCTAATAATATTATTCAAATAATATGAATTATTGATCGATAATGGGAAATCTTGTGCGGTGACAATTATTGAACAATGATAATATAAAATATCAATATGACAATTATTGAATCGATAAAATAAAATATTGAGCGATAACTTGTGAAAATTATTGAGTAGTGCCTTCTTACGTAAGGATCGATAATTCAACAATCTTTTATGCAATCTGGTGTCTTCTTTGTGCGACCCGCGCGTATTCTTGTATTTTAACCATAGGGTATTCAGCGGTCTTAGCGGTAACAACTTCTGGCGTTATTTTTTAACCACTTAAACTTTGTCGTTTTCCTCATCGATCGCTTTTTAGTTATGGGGCCCCACACATGCATGCATTTGCTTGGTAAATGCGAATATTTCACAAAGCGAGTCTGAATATTCCACGACGAAACGAATATTCAAACAAAAATGAATATTTTATAACCACTTGCTTATTTTGAAATATTTGCGTATTTAACCATAACTATCCACATTAATCAAATCAACCCTTACTATTTCAAAATAATAAATAAAGAAAATTCTTTTTATTTAAAAATTTGAGGGTCTATCTGACCTTATCTTGAAGCTTATTATGCATAATAGAATATTATATATTACATTTATAATCTAATAAAATAAATAACTTTATAAAAGTATTACATTTTTATATAAAAGATTTACTTATCTGCAAACACTACTATATTTATTTATCTTGAAACATATGCATAATAAAATATAATATATTATATTTAAAATCTAATAAAATAAATAACTTTATAAAAGTATTACGATTTATATAAAAAAATTTACTATCTGAAAATCTATCACAGCCTTATCACGAAAACTTATGCATAATAAAATATAATATATTATATTTATAATCAAATAAAATAAAACTTTATAAAAAGTTTTTGTTTTATATAAAAAGTTTTACATTTTATAACATTTATAATAATAATAAAATAAAACTTATCACCTTTATTATAATTCACAATATTAATCGATTGTGTCGTTCAGAGGAAGAGGGGGCTTTCGATAAGGATTTCTCTCTATTGGCGTGCGATTAGGTGACCAAACCTCTCTTTGGCGAATTTCTGAGACATCGTTAATATTGCGAATAATAATATTAATAACTTTGTTATCTCAATTATTGATTTAATAATATATAAAATATAAACAATAATTGAATCAAATAACGTGAGATCTTATCACAATAATTCTTTGTAGTAATAATTGAACAAAACTTAGTGACTTATCACGTAAACATCAATAATCAAATCTTGTATGTCTTCTTATCTGACCACAGCGTATTCTTGTACTTTTAACACCGGGTGTTTCAACAGATTAACAGTAAAACTTTTCGTCGTTATTTTCATAAAAATATTTTTATCGTTTTCTCAATCAAATAATAATAATTAGTTGTAGAGGTCCACCAATGATTGTGATTGAATATTCACGAATAAGAATATGACCCAATCGAATATAATACAACAACTTGCATACTTTGCAAAATTTATAAATCTGACCCCACAACTATAACATTATCTCAAATCCACACTACAATATTTAAATAAATATTTTGAGAAATTTAAATCTTTATTCATAAAATTTGGGATCTCACATCCTCCTTATGGTATCACTCGTGGGCATAACCAGGGAGGGGCGAGGGGGGTCATATGACCCCCACCAAAATTCTGCACAGATTATATATATTTATATGTATATATATACACACACATACAGACACACACACACACACACACACACACACACACATATATATATATATATATATATAATAGTAGTTTATAATAGCAGTCTAAAATTTTCTACATGCGTTCCATAAATTAAAAAATAGAATAATTTTTTTTTACAATGAAAGAACTTAAAACACAATCAAATCTAGGTCGCTACTTGAGGTCGAAGAATTATCACAAAAAACCCAAGTTCTTTATTTACCAAATTATTTTCTACAAACATTTTATATTTTTAAACATCATGAATTTAATTCAGAGACTCTCCCCTTTGTTTATTTATTTCTGGATTAAATTTCTTTGTTATATATAGAAAATTGATATTTTCATATAAAAAAACAATATTTTTACATAAATCTCTCTCACGTATTTCTACATGAAATAAAAATAATAATATTTCTACATAAATTTTGATATTGATCAAAATTTTGAGATATTTTCAAACTATGCGATTTAGACAAATCTGGTTGTCTCTTACCGATTAAATGCGATCGAAAGAAACACTCTAAGTGTTATTAAATAATTATTTTATTGATGTATTTTGATCACTATAAAATGTTACGATTTAATCATTTGATATCACTATCACTAACTATCTTCTCCATATGGTGTTGGACCGTAAAAAAAAGCTATTGGCGTTGGCTCCATCTATAAGTGGGGAACACTATTTTCACTTTTTTTTGTTGATATTTTTATATAATTTTTTCTTACGTAAAGATGAGACTCACTGTATACTTATGTGAAAAAAAATCATGTAAAAAAAAATATATATAAAAATATCAAAAAACAATGTAAAATTATCAAAAAAACAATATAAAAATATCAATTCTCTTAACTAATATGTTAGTTAAACATGCATGTGTTATGTTCGAGGAGAAACTTTATCCTTTTGCAATGCTACTCCTTTACTTGGCTACTTTTGATCAAGACTATAGTGTGATGTGGGTTTTGTTTGCAAATAAAAAAAAAATTATGACCTCATCAAATTTTTTATTAGTAATTTTTTTTACTCACGTCCAATTTTTTTTAATTCTCTTAAACATGGCCAACTTTTATGATTTTATTAGTATTCCTATTTGCCAAAAAAAAAAAAACAGATAAAATCAACAATGAACTCATTTTTAGTAGAACAAGTTAAAAATATAATGCACGTGTAAAACATATAAATCTACCTTACCTTGCTGACAAATTTAGTAGTTTATAACTCTAATCAATCTAAAATAAATTAATCACATCAAGTTTAATTAAACTAAAATATGATCTATCCTAAAATTCTAGATATTTTTTATTGATTAAATGACCATATATTAAAATTTTAAAATTAATATGATTTATAAAAATTTAGAATAAAATAAATTTTGTGATTAATAATTTTTATTATATACTATATAATTATAATTATTTTATCAACTAAAATTAAATAAATTTATATCAATTTAAAACTTAAAATATTTTTTTTAATTTTTAAAGTTAAATTATATTTTTAATTTTGAAATAAAAAGTATTTAATTAAGTTTGTAAATTGCAAATAATTTATTTTTTCTACCAAAACAAATGAAACGAGTCAATTGACAATTGCAACCACACGTGACACGGCCACGGCCACGGCCACATAAATAAATTCCTATAAAGTAATACGACAAAATCCCTAACGCGCGTATTTTTTCTGACTTCATTTACAGATCCGCCGCTGAACTTCTCTCTCTCTCTCATCTGTCCAGACAGATCCAATCGCTTGAGCGGAACCTAAATTACAATCTTATCCTTCCATTTCCAATGGTTGTGTCCAGCTACTCTACGGCTTTTCCGTCCTTTGAGTGCCGTTCAGAACCCGAATTATCAGGCGGTCCGCGCCCGGAGATTCCGAGTTCAGGCGCCCGATTCACCGGGAAGCTCAACTCGGCAATGAGTCATGGCTCGTTCGGTCTGTCTTCCATGATCTTGAGGTTCCCTCCCAACTTTGTGAGGCAGCTGAGCAACAAAGCGAGGAGGAACTGCAGCAACATCGGCGTGGCTCAGGTTGTCGCGGCTTCGTGGTCCAACAACAGGCCGGCTGCGGCTTTAGCCGCAGAAGCAGCCTCCACCGCCGCCTCGGTTGAGGATGAGGTGGTGGCTGTTGACGGCGATGATTGTTGTAATAGTAATAGTGATGTACAGCTCGAGGTTTTGACCGATGTACAAAAACTTTCATTTTTGAGCTCAGATGGGAGCATTGCTATTCATGCCGGTATGTATATATAGATCTTAAATCTTTTTGCATACTTTAATTTTAGTATTTTGCTGCCAAAAAATTAGGCCATGCTCAGTTTATATGTAGTATTTATGTAAAAGTTGGCCACTTGCTTAGAAATTTGAATAATTTAATGGTATGAGTAATGAGAGTTCATTTTTAGAATTAATTACTAAATCTGCTTGTGATCTTGGATTCTAAAAATGTTTGACCTTTTACAGTGACTTTTCATTTTGGAACTTTTTTTTTAATTATTATTTTATTGTTTAATTATTATTTTATTGTGATGCTCGCAATTAATATTCTTATTCAATTCGTGCCACAGAATGGGGTGATTGTTGAGTCTGCATAATGTAACGATCATCACCTGAATTAATTCCTTTTATTTGAAGCAGTTCCCCCTTGAAGTCCTTTTTATGGGTGATACTGATTTTATAATGTCCAGCACAACCTGTTCATAACCTTGTGTGTCCATAAATTGAAAAACAAAAATCAACAATAATTTTTGAAAACTTCCGCTGGACTCAAGTTTTAACAAGGGCTTGCATGAGAATGCTATGATATGTTGACTGTATGCACTTGTGCATTCTTTCTTTTTTGATATTTAAAATATATTTCTCTTGTGATTTTGAATGGTTGTTTACATTGGCTACCCAGGTGAAAGACTAGGCCGCGGTATTGTTACTGATGCAATAACTACTCCAGTAGTTAATACATCTGCTTACTTCTTCAACAAAACTTCGGAGCTCATTGACTTCAAGGTATGCATCAAAGAGGGTAATAATGTTCTTCTTTCTTGAACAAGTAGAGACTTTGTTCCTCCCAACAATAATCCTTTTGAAAGACCTATTGATTAAAATGGTGATTGTCTCATAATTCATAGTTTATCATTGACTAATATATTCCTAGTGGTTACAGAGGTTACGTATGGTTACTGATGTTATAAATTATTCAAATCAGAAAATGATATTTCCTATTTAAAAGAAAGTTATTAAAAGGAAGTTATTGGTAGTTATATACCAAATATTGTGTTTATTCTATATATATATATATATATTTATATATATATATATATGAATTTTCAGATTATTAAGTGTTGGAAAATTTTTTCAAACTTATTATTCTCTCTAAAATTATCTTTACTTCAAATCAAAATATCAAATTTTCATCTCTCATATTCCTACTTTGAAGTTTTTCACTATTTGCTAAGTGCAAAACTTCTCAAGGCTTGTCATATCCATTAAGGCTATTTGCATTCATCCTATAGCAATCTCAAGAAGGAGAGGGAGCAAATATTGCTTTTAGGAAAGCAATTTTCACGCGTTTCAAGCTTTTTTTTTTGTACTTCAAATTTATTTGTGTTCTTGTTTCATTTATATATTTTATTATTATTATTATTTTGTTTCTTGGTTCTTTTATCGATCTCCTTATTTCCATATTTTCCTAACAATCTAAAAGTAATATTTTTTTCTTACTATTTAAAACACCATGCATGGAATCCTCAAACACCATCAAACTCATGAACCAAGATTTTGTTCGCCTTGATTGTTTTGATGGAACCAACTTCACAAGATGGAAGGACAACCGCCCTGAAAATCTTCTATGTTCTTGACCCAAACCTTCCTCTCATTCCTCCACCAAAAAATGATGACTCAACCGAATTGAAATCACAAAGGCAAAAAGACAGGAAGATGAAGTCATGTGTCGTGGACATATTCTTAATTCACTTTCGGATCGCCTATATGATCTCTACACGGTGGAGCCTTCACGCAAAAAATTTGGAAGGCTTTAGAATTTAAATATAAAGTAGAAGAAGAAGGTACAAAAAAATTTCTTATAAGAAAATATTTTGAAATAAAATTTGTTGATAACTTGTCCATTTTAGTGCAAGTACATGAGTTGCAAGTTATTGTGAATCAACTGAGAGCAGCGAAGATTGAACTTTCTGAACCATTTCAAGTAGGAGCAATAGTGGCGAAATTGCCTCCATCTTGGAGAGGTTATAGGAAAAAAATTCTTCATGATTCTAAGGATTACACTTTGGAAGATATTCAAAAACACCTTCGAATCGAGAAGGAGACGAGGGTGAGATATGAGAATGAAAATTCTTATGATGACAATAATAAGGCCAATGCTGTGAATGGCTCCAACAATTCTAATAAAAGAAAAAATGGCAAAAGGAATATTTTAGGTCCTAAAAAGGATCAAGAAAAATTCAAAAAAGTCTAAGAATGGAGGATGCTTTGTGTGTGGAAAACCAGGAATTATGCAAGAGAGTGTAGATTTAAGAAGACCCAAAAAGCAGATATTAATTCCTTGAAGGAGAGTGATAATATTGTTGCTACTGTGAGTGAAATCAATGCTATTCAAGGAAAAGTAACCGGTTGGTGGTATGACACATGTGCAACAGTCCATGTGTATTATGATAAATCCATTTTTAAGACCTATAAGCATATTGATGATGGGCAAGAAATTCAAATGGGAAATGAGAAGAGGTCTAAAATGATAGGCAAAGGCAATGTGGAACTTATCTTCACTTAAGAAAGAAAATGACTCACCAATGTCCTCCATGTTCCAGATATGAATAGGAATCTTGTTGGTGGGGATCTTTTGGGCAAACCGGGTATTAAATCTGTATTCGAATCGGGAAAGTTAATCTTGCCCCTAAATGGCAATTTTGTTGGAAAAGGCTATTCTAGTAATGGAATGGTCAAACTCTCAATTTTATCTAATGATTCTATTAATATTAAGATTAATAATGATTCTGTTTATATGGTTGACTCAATTTCTTTATGGAATAATAGACTTGCACATGTAGGCTTATGTACTATGAAAAGAATGGTTAAAAATGGTTTGATATCTTGCAATGTAAATGACTTTAAGAAATGTGAGTTATGTGTTAAATTCAAGATGTTAAAGAAGCCATTTAAAAGTGTTGAAAGAAACACTAGTTTATTAGAATTAGTACATTATAACATTTGTGAATTAAATGGCATATTAACTAGAAGTGGCAATAGGTATTTTATAAAATTTATTGATGATAGTTCTAGATATACTTATGTATATTTGTTAAAACATAAAAATGAGGCATTTAGAGTGTTTAAGAACTATAAAACAGAAGTTGAAAATCAATTATGAAAGAAAATTAAAATACTTAGACGTGATAGAAGAGGTGAATATTTTCCTAATGAATTTAATGCATTTTGTGAAGAAAATGGTATAATTCATGAATGTACTGCTCCGCGAACACCAGAACAAAATGAATTAGCCTAAAGACGTAATAGAACTTATTTGGAAATGGTTAATGTTATGTTATTGGATGCTGAATTACCTTTTAATTTATAGAGTGAAGCTTTACTTGCTGCTTGTCATATACTGGATAGGATTCTTATGAAAATGAATCATATGTCTCCATATGAGTTATGGAAGGGACAAAAATCCAACATAGGATATTTTAAAGTTTGGGGGTGTCTTGCATATTGCAAAAATAATAATCCAAAGAGGACCAAGTTAGGGGCTAGAGGGATCAAAATGTGCTTTTTGCTATAAGTAAAGCATATCGACTCTTAAATTTAGAGTCAAAAGCATGAATCTAGAGATGTTAATTCTTTGGACACTTATTAACTAAAGGTAAATTTCAAAACCACAACGGTGAAAATGTCAGTTTTTAGGGCCTAAAGCGTGAAAAAAAAAATGGGTTGAATTGTTATTAAGATGTATAAAAAAAGAAATTTAAAACCCGTTGAAAATTTTTAAGGCTTTTAAATTTAAAAGCGGCACTGATTAATGTTTGGGCTCTTTTGTTTTAGGTATATATATACATAACACAAATACCTCTTGGGGGCCCTAAAAATTTGTAAATTTTAGTGGGTCTAAAGTCCAGGCACCTTGGGCTTTAGCCCAGGGCCGGTGCTGGCGGTGAAGCACTAGGAGAATCATCTCAAGAGATTGTTGAGAAACCTAGTTTTCAAATGATTGGTTAACAATCAAATGAACAAAGGAAAAGTAAAAGGGTACGAAAAGCAAAATCTTTGGGACTGAATGAGATCGACTCTCAACGTATTTCTTTTTACCTTGTAGAAGGTAATAAAGATGAAGTTGTGAGAACGATCCCTATAGTTCTTCAAGTGGAAGATGACCTAAAGACGTTTAAAGAGGCTATGGCTTCTAGAGTCGCAGCTTTTTGGAATGATGCTATTAGAGATGAAATGGATTCTATAATGTCAAACCACACTTGGGAGCTTGTTGATTTGCCTTCTGGTTCTAAATCTATTGGTTGTAAGTGGGTGTTTCGTAGAAAGTATCATACCGATGGTACTTTGCACTCCTACAAGGCTAGGTTAGTGGCCAAAGGCTTTCGACAAAAATAAGGTATTGACTATTTTGACACATATGCACCAGTAGCAAGAATAACTTCCGTTCGAATAATGTTTGCATTAATTTCAATTTATAACTTATATATTCATCAAATGGATGTCAAAATGGCATTTCTCAATGGAGATCTCGATGATGAGGTCTATATGGAACAACCAGAAGGGTTTGTCCTATCGGGAAATGAACATAAAGTTTGTAAATTAGTCAAGTCTTTATATGGTTTAAAACAAGCACCTAAACAATGGCATGAGAAATTTGATAAAACAATTTTATCATATGGTTTTCAACATAATGTAGTTGATAAATGTGTTTATATCAGAACTTATGATAATTATTTTGTGTTAATATGCTTGTATATTAATGATATGTTGATTGTGAGCAATCATATGGAAGGAGTTACAAAAACGAACAGGTTTTTGTCTTCTACATTTAAGATGAAGGATCTTGGACAAGTGGATACAATCCTTGGTATCAAGGTAAAAAGAAATAGTAGGGGATATGTATTGAGTCAATCTCATTACATTGAGAAAGTGCTGAAAAAATTCAGTCACTTAAAATTTAAAGAAGTAAGTATTCTTTTTGATCCAAGTATCAAGTTAATCAAGAATGATGGAAGAGCAATAGCTCAATTAGAGTACGCTAGTGCTATTGGAAGTCTTATGTATGCAAGGCAATGTACAAGACCGGATATAGCATTTGTGATTAGTAAACTCGATGAGATTTACGATAAGAAGTATTGAGCATTGGAAGGCCATTGGGAGAGTTCTTGGATACCTTAAGAGGACTAAAGATTTAGGCCTACAATACTCAAAGTTTCCTGCTATATTAGAAGAGTATACCGACCTAGTTGGATATCGAGTTTGGAAGAAAGTAAATCCACTACAGGTTGGGTGTTTACCTTAGGAGGAGGTGAAATTTCTTAGAAATTCAAGAAACAAACTTGTTTAACACACTCAACTATGGAGTCAGAATTTGATGCTTTAGCAAAAACTGGAAAAGAAGCTGAGTGGCTGAGGGATTTTCTTATAGAAATTTTGTTTGACTTCTAAGAATATAAGTTCAGTCTCAATTATTTGTGATAGTCAAGCCACTTTGGCTCGAGCATATAATGAGATATACAATGGAAAGTCAAGACATATTAGTCTTCAACATGATTATGTGAGGAAATTAATCAAGGATGGGATTATTTCGCTCACATATGTAAGATCTAGTGGGAATTTGGCCGATCCATTCACCAAACCTCTGTCCAGAGATATGGTGATAAAAACCTCAAAATGGGGCTAAAACTCCTAAATTAATTCACCAAAAACGGCAACCCTACCTAACACTACGAAATGATTAGTTTTGGGTTCAAAGGGTAACAACAAGTTATTGAAAAGTGAATGCTCAATACTTAAACTATTATGGCCATTTGAGATAAAAGTACTGATTGCCATAGTTGGAGGGTTGAGATTTAATCTCTTAATGAAGTTCAGTTAGTGGAACAAGTGTCTCAAATATGGTAAGGACACTAAAAGAACCTCACCTATATGAACTTAGAAGTGGTGCCGCTTTGATTGAGATTTGGAGTTTATCTCATAAAAGTTTATCATGAATGTTGGATCAGCTCATGGCCTTACGAGAGCTGAGCGTGTGATTGTGTGGAATATGAGAATTCTTTGTGTTTGTGTGTGATGTCATCGATATTGTCACAAGGAATAACAAGTTAAAAGTTTTCATGCTACTTGGGATTTTGACTATGTTTTGTGGCATTTACACTAAGGTAATATTCAAATCGAAAGATATTTTACTGTATTCATAAACATAGTTTGATTTTTAGAGAAATTTTCATATTTGAATAAGTGGGGGATTGTTATAAATTATTCAAATAAGAAAATGATATTTCCTATTTAAAAAATAGTTATTAAAAGGTAGTTATTAAAAGGAAGTTATTGGTAGTTATTGATAGTTATATACCAAACATTGTGTTCATTCCTATATATATATATATATATATCTTTTGAGATTTCTATTTTTATATATATATATATATATATATATATATATATATATGAATTTTCAGATTATTAAGTTTTGGAATTTTTTCAAACTTATTATTCTCTCTAAAATTATCTTTACTTCAAATCAAAAGATCAAATTTCATCTCTCATATTCCTACTTTGAAGTTTTTCACTATTTGCCAAGTGCAAAACTTCTCAAGGCTTGTCATATCCACTAAGGCTATTTGCATTCATCCTATAGCAATCTCAAGAAGGAGAGGGAGCAAATATTGCTTTTAGGAAAGCGGTTTTACGTGTGTTTCAAGCTTTTTTCTACTTCAAATTTATTTGTGTTCTTGTTTTATTTTATATATTTTATTATTATTATTTTGTTCTTGGTTCTTTTATCTCCTTATTTTCACATTTTCCTAACAACTGATCTTGGAAACTAAATTATATGGTAGGCTAACTTCTCTGTAACCTTGTAACAGGAGAAACGACGTGCAAGTTTTGAATATGGACGCTATGGAAATCCTACTACTGTGGTTGTAGAGGAGAAGATAAGGTCTGTCTTCCTCATTTTAGATTTTTTTTTTCATTTTCTTTTCCATTGAGGTCATATGTGCTTTCTGGTTTAAACAGTGCGCTTGAGGGGGCTGAATCAACCCTTTTAATGGCTTCTGGAATGTGTGCAAGTACTGTCATGTTGATGGCACTGGTCCCAGCTGGTGGGCATATTGTGACAACCACGGACTGCTATAGGAAGACTCGGATTTTCATAGAGACGATTCTACCCAAAATGGGGATCAAGGTAATGTTTTGGGGATCATTAGCATGTTTTAAGTTTGGCCAATAATTTAGATCACTACTGAATTAGACTAGGAGAAAAAGGGAACAGAAGAAATAAAATTTCATGAAGCACTCCAGCTTTTCAGATAACAGAAGAACAAGCTAGGCACATAGAGAAGGTAAAACTACATAAAATTAATTGAAGTTTTAATCAGGCTTTGATCCCTTCAACTCATCTTGTTATATACTGGGAATCTGGGATTATAGCATTGATTTTCTTATTTTTTTTGTTCCAGTTGATTTCTAAGAAGCCCTACTGCTATATTATGATATTGAAATTCAATTTGTATCAAGCTGAACGCTTTCAATTTCTTTAATTCATTTATTGAAATAGCCGTTAATAGGATTTACCCTGCACATAACATGTTTACTTTGATGCTATCTTGATCACAGTTTCATGTCACACTGTATCGCGTGCATGACCATTGTGGTGCACTTTAACTGCTGTGGAGATTCTGTTATGCACTTTCATATTATATTAATTCTTGTTTCTGTAAACTCCAAAATGCAGGCCACTATTATTGACCCTGCAGATATAGAAGCCCTTGAATGTGCTCTAGATGAAAACAATGTCAGTATTGAAGGAAGTGGTTTACTTGTTATATTGGTGTTTTTCTTTTGTGTCTTCACCATAACAAACACAAGTTATTCTGATACAAGTGTCATTACTCTTTCATGCAGGTTAGTCTCTTCTTCACAGAGTCTCCAACAAATCCATTCCTGAGATGTGTTGACATAGAGTTGGTTGCAAAGCTTTGCCACAAAAAAGGAGCCCTCGTCTGCATAGATGGAACATTTGCAACACCTCTCAACCAGAAGGCCCTTGCCCTAGGGGCTGACATTGTTCTGCACTCTGCAACGAAGTATATTGGAGGCCACAATGATGTATGGTAGTTCCTATTGGTGCATTTATAGATGGATTAGTTCTGCACGATCAGTTAATAAATCACAGTTAAACGTTAAACAATCAAATTTACTGTTTCAGGTAATCATGAGGTTGTATTAGCGGTTCCCAGGAGTTGATTTCTATTGTTCGCAACTTGCATCATATTCTGGGTGGTGCTCTGAACCCTGTGAGTTACCAAGATTTTAACTCTTCTGGTGTAATAGTGTTTGACTTTTTGCTTGAATTAGTTGAATATACCAGTCAGATATATTTGGAAAGAGTGGTTAGAGCATTTATAGATAAACTAAACTGCATGCAGTGACTTTAGTTTCTCTTCTATCATCAGAATGCCGCATATCTGATCATCCGAGGTATGAAGACACTGCATCTTCGTGTACAGCAGCAAAATTCTACAGCATTAAGGATGTCCAAAATTTTAGAGGCACATCCTAAGGTATTTGAGCAGAGTTGGAACTTTCCTGATCTATTATACTACTTTTAGGTTTTATACTTATGCAGGAACCCATATCTACAAAAGAAAGGTGCTTATTGAAGTAGGGATGTGTTTATTCATAATTTCATCAAAGACACCACCAATCTGCTTATTAGCAATTAATTTTTGGAAGGAAATTTGATAGAAGTAACTAAATGTAGCCTCTTTGTACTTTATTTTCAACTAATTACTACATACATACACACAAACATACGTGATAAGATTTTTGTTCACATATAATTTATCTAGTGTTGACTTAAATTTTCTTTTAATCCCTCGTTGTAGCATAATTTTAACTAACATGGATATCAATTAATCAGGTTTACTTTCTTTTGCGCAGCTAGTAATTTAAAATTATTTTACCTTCCCTAATTGCGAGGAAGCTATGTATTAAGTGTAAAATCAAGAGAGAAGAGTAGTCTTTTCTGCTGCTGCAGTTATTTGTACTTGTTGTATTGGAAGAAGAGAAGTACTCCATCCATCCAACTTTACTTGTCTCCCTTTTTCTTTTCGAATGTCCCCAAACTCCTATTTTGTAACTTACTTAAAATTATCACTTTATCATACTTTGAGACAAAAGCACCCTAAAAGTCAGGGTCTGAGGTCTATCAAAGGCTATTTTGTGAAATGTGATTATGGAAAATATCACAGGTTATTATTGCCACGTGTTACTAAAACAATTGAATAATATAAATTTCAGGTGAAACACGTCTATTATCCAGGTTTGCAAAGTCATCCAGAACATCACATTGCAATCCGTCAAATGACTGGTTTTGGTGGTGTAGTCAGTTTTGAGGTCAGTATTGGTCACTACTTCAAATATTCAATTGGCTGGTTGATATATCTTGTCCTATGTTATATCCATATCTCCTTTCCTGAAGTTCATCCGATATCGTTATCTAGATTGATGGTGACTTACTTACCACGGAAAAGTTTGTTGATGCTCTGAAAATCCCTTACATCGCTCCATCTTTTGGAGGCTGTGAGAGCATTGTGGACCAGCCAGCAATAATGTCTTACTGGTACACCCTTCATTTCATAATCGTTCACAATCTTTTATGAGAGATGTTTCCTCTAGAACAATTTAAGGTGCCGAGATAGTTTGGTTCTTTATGTAGAGGTGGCGATATAATCTTCTGGTATTAACTTTCTTTGAACCATATGTCCCACTTGCAATTCTGTAGAGGTAGTGATTTAATCATGTGTTATTAAATCTTTATAAATCATGTGTCCATAATGCATACCTGGAAAAGAAGGGTTTTTGCCAATAATAATTATAATTATAATAATTATTAAAAAAAAAAAGAGGATACTGGAAAGAGAAGGTGAGAAAATAAGATTCAAAAATGTCAGTAATATAAAGTAAGTTTTTCAAGTGAAATAGTTAATTATAATGATAGAGTATTTTGTATTTGTCCATGGTGTTTTCCTACGTCAAGATGATGACACTTCACTAGCATTTCCAGCTATTCCATGACAAGTGAGAAAGGTAATGAAATTAGAGCTCGTAGTTAGATGAAGTAATGGTCTGAGTAAATTACTTGAGTACATTTGCAATCACATGATTCTTACCTCTCACACTGTAGATGACTTTTACGACGTATCACATTTTATATTTGGCGTAGACTTGTGATATTTGTTTACAGAGAATGTATTTCTATGATGCACTTGAAAACAGGGATCTGAGTCAATCAGATAGGGCCAAGTATGGGATCATGGACAACTTGGTCCGGTTCAGCTTTGGAGTTGAAGACTTTGAAGATGTGAAGGCTGATATCCTTCAGGCTCTGGAGACCATATAGGCTGGCTGGCTGGCTGGCTGGCTGGCTGGCTGGCTGGTTTTTCTTTTTCAACAAGTAATTTTGTTCCGAGTGGTGTTTGAGCCTGAATTGTTTTTATTTTTGTAGAAGATAACATCATGGGAACTCGTTAATAAGAGTGGTGCAATTTTGTGATTGGGTTTTTCCAGTTGTCAGAGTAAAACATTGAAGTGAAATGATGTATGTTTTGCTGATGCCCCAGCTCCAAGCTTGTCATTTTCATATTATGGAACTATGATGCTGCAAGGAACAAGTACCTTTTTCTTTTTAGAAAAGGCATGATTTAGTGGAAAAGAATACCAAGTTGCATCTATAGTGTAGTGGCCCCTTTTAACATCATTTTGACCCCGTCATATTCTGATGGAGTATTAAAGATGAAACAGTGTGCGAGTGTCAACTGCCAGGCCAATTTTTTTTATTGGTTTGGGATAATATAAATATTGTCTTTTAACAAACTTTAATATTTATAATTAAAAAATTAAACTCTTTTCCAGACAATTAAATGGAGCAGTGGGGTTCTCTATTTTATTATATTATAATAACTCAAGACTAGTCAATTTGATTGGCCTTCCCAACATTCTTGAAACTTTATTATGATTAGACTATTATAAATAACTAAAATATTTATATTTATTTATAAATCCCGTCATTGATTTACTCTAACAAAAATTAATATTATTAAATTAAAATAATATTGCCAAAGTGTCAAAATATAATAAAAATATTTTCATATCCTTGTAATAAAACTCGTCCCAAATCACTATTTAGTAAATGCTAATAAAGAGTCTATATTTTATATGTTTGTATTTTTCTTTCATTTTTATTTTATTATTATTATTATTATTTTTATTTAAAGTGACCAAACCCACCCTCTCAAAAAAAAAAAATAAAATAAAATGCCTGCCAATGTATTCCACTAACAAAAGTACAAAACAAACATAACCCCTAAAAACTAGTGCTACTACTACTTGTCATTTATCCTCGTTTTTTCCAAGACCAGATTCCACAAAGAAAAAAAAATCCCTCTTTTTCTTTTTCTTTTTCTTATTTTAATTTTTATTTTGGGCCTTTCCGTCCAAATTCCGAATTCGAACAACAATTCATAACCATATAGTGAGCAAGTAATTGTAAGTAGGAGTATCACGTTCGTAATTTGTAGTATAGTAATAGTTGGATTGGGATGAAATTTGGGAAAGAGTTTACGATCCACCTTGAAGAAACCCTACCGGAATGGAGGGATAAATACTTGTGTTACAAACCCTTGAAAAAGCTCCTCAAGCACATTCCCACCACTGCCGATTCTTTTTCATCTCTCCTCCCACGAAACCACGCCCTTCATATCCCTGCCCCCTTTCCCCACCATCTCCAGGACTGGTTCGTTAGGATTCTCAGCGAAGAACTTGAAAAGTTCAACGATTTCTATGTCGACAAGGAAGAAGAATTCGTCATCCGATTTCAGGTTTTCCCCTATGTATTTATTCATAGTGATTGTTTGTAATTTTGTATGGACTAATAAACCACCTAAATTGCATCTCGAAAGAAGGTGAGGATGGGAATAAGTGATTTTTGGGATAGCTTGAGATAATTAGAGCATTCTGTTTGTAATGTGGAATCTTTAAAATATAATCCAAACTATGATTGCTTTGTTGATTGGTTGGGGCAATTGAAAATAAAAAGGTTGCTTATATCATGGTGTTACTGATAAGGATGTTGAAATGGATCGGCCATATAATCAAGGTAAGATAAGTTAGGCTTATAAGAAGTGTATATAGCACATGTTTAACTATTGAACACTGACTTGGATACTAGTTAAAATGCACTATTAGATGGAAGGAAGAGGTACAGTTGCGTAGAGAAATGTTGGTCATGGCAGGGATATTAATTAGTTCTTGATTAAGTTTATGATTCAATAGAACATTTAAAGTTCACTATAGATGAATTGGAAGAAAGGATTTGTGTGGTATATGAAACAACTCGGGTCAAATCCGAGTCTGGAATAAATCTCAGGTCAAATCTCAAGTCTGAATTGAATCAAATCCATTCAAATAAGGCCTTAAACAACTGGCCCAATAAAATCTTTTTGGGTCATCTTAGCCCACTTCAGTTCACCCAAAAGGTCATGACTGGGGTGTTACAAACTCCTCCATTTAAATTTCTGACGTTCCCGTCAGAACCGATCACAAACACAACCCACAAATTTTCACATTTTTAGCCATTGTGGGATAATACCGGTTGGCTTCGTATCCCCACCTTCGGACCTCTTGTGGGATAATACCACTAGTCTTCGTGTCACCACCTCCGGCAATCCGATCAGATAACCCGATCCTAGCTTTCGAGAGTCTGTTCTGATACCATATGAAACAACCCAGGTCAAATTCCGAGTTCGGAACAAATTTGAGTCAAATCCAAGTCAAGAATCGAATCAAATCTATCCAAATAAGGTCTTAAACCACTGACCCAATAATATCTTTTTGGACCACACATACTGTGAGTTTGAATACAAATAATTACAATATAATACCTTCATCTATACCTCCATTTTTAATTTAGTCATGCAAGTATTATCAATCTTACACCACCTCCCCTAATAGTACATGCATATGAATCAATAGTACACACATGTGAACAAATAATTATAAGCATGTGAATTAATATCAATTAATTGCTTATTTATCCGATTAATTACCCGATTGGTCAATTTAACCTCCAGAAATCGATTATTATCGAAATAATTGTCGATTTCCACCAACACAAATAATCACAACACAATGAAAATATTTTTATCAATAATTTCCTTTTTGAATTTTCGAAGTTTGACTTTTTTTTTTCTTCTGAAAAAGTCAAACTGTTGACATTTTGACCAAAAAGTCAACCCCGATAAATTTTGTGTTTATAGTCTGTTCCGGACTCAAATATCACGTCTGTGTCTCCAAATTCAACTCCGAGCTCAAATTCAATTTTTAATAACATTCATCATTAATATTATAACTCACAATATTAACAACCAGATCATTCCCAGGAAAGATGGGGCTTTCCGATAAAGATTTCTCCCTATTGGCGCGCAATTAAATAACCTAACCCCTTTCCTCTACTGAACTTTCTAGACATTGTCAATAATGCAAATAATAATATGAACAACTTGTCATCTCAATTATTGATTTAATAATACAAAATATTGTGACAATAATTGAATAAAACTGAGTGACTTCTCACGTAAGCATCAATAATCAAAGATACTATACAATACCGTGGTATTGCCACTTCATGCAACCACGCCGACATCATTTCTTTATCAATTTAACCATTTACTAAATAGAATAATAATTATAAAATTGAATAATAATTATAAAATTGAATCAACCCGGGTCAAAATCCAAATGCGGAATAAATCGAAAGTCGAATCTCAAGTTTGAATTGAATCAAATCCATTCAAATAAGGCCTTAAACAAGCGGCCCAATAAAATCTTTTTGGGTCATCTTAGCCCACTTCAGGTTCACCCAAATGTCATGACTAAAGGTACTATTGTTAGTTACTTAATAACTTATACACATACAAATTTTTTTCATATCTTTCGATGTGAGACTGAGGTGTTACAAACTCCTCCACTTAAATTTCTAACGTTCCCGTCAGAACCGATCACAAACACGATCCACAAATTTTCACCTTTTTAGCCATTGTGGGATAATACCGGTTGGTTTCGTATCCCCACCTTCGGACCTCTTGTGGGATAATACCACTAGTCTTCGTGTCACCACCTCAGGCAATCCGATCAGATAACCCGATCCTAGCTTTCAAGAGTCTGTTCTGATACCATATGAAACAACCCAGGTCAAATTCCGAGTTCGAAATAAATTTCGGGTCAAATCCCAAGTCCGAATCGAATCAAATCTATCCAAATAAGGTCTTAAACCACTGACCCAATAATATCTTTTTGGACCACACATACTGTGAGTTTGAATACAAATAATTACAGTATAGTACCTTCATCTATACCTCCCTTTTTAATTTAGTCATGCAAGTATTATCAATCTTGCACCACCTCCCCTAATAGTACATGCATGTGAATCAATAATACACACATATGAATAAATAGTTATAAGCATGTGAATTAATAGCAATTAAATTCTTATTTATTCGATTAATTACCCGATTGGTCAATTTAACCTCCAGAAATCGATTATTATCGAAATAATTGTCGATTTCCACCAACACAAATAATCCCAACACAATGAAAATATTTTTATCAACAATTTCCTTTTTGAATTTTCGAAGTTTGACTTTTTTCCCTGAAAAAGTCAACTGTTGACTTTTTTGACCAAAAAGTCAACTCTGGTAAATTTTGTGTTTATAGTCCGCTTTTATTAATTTCATCGTTCCGGACTCAAATATCACGTCCGTGTCTCCAAATTCAACTCCGAGCTCAAATTCGATTTTTAATAACATTCATCATTAATATTATAACTCACAATATTAACAACCAGATCATTCTCAAGAAAGAGGGGGCTTTCTGATAAGGATTTCTCCCTATTGGTGCGCAATTAAATAACCTAACCCCTTTCCTCGACAGAACTTTCTAGACATTATCAATAATGCAAATAATAATATGAACAACTTGTCATCTCAATTATTGATTTAATAATACAAAATATTGTGACAATAATTGAATAAAACTGAGTGACTTCTCACGTAAGCATCAATAATCAAAGATACTGTACAATACCGTGTCACCGTGCAACCACGCGTATTACTGTACTTTTATCAATTTAACCATTTACTAAATAGAATAATAATTATAAAAATTGAATAATAATTATATAATTGAATCAACCCGGGTCAAATCCCGAGTCTGAAATAAATCTCAGGTCAAATCTCAAGTTTGAATTGAATCAAATCCATTCAAATAAGGTCTTAAACAACTGGCTCAATAAAATCTTTTTGGGTCATCTTAGCCCACTTCAGGTTCACCCAAAAGGTCATGACTAAAGGTACTATTGTTAGTTACTTAATAACTTATGCACATACAAATTTTTCTCATATCTTTCGATGTGAGACTGGGGTATTACAAACTCCTTCACTTAAATTTCTGACGTTCCCGTCAAAACCAATCACAAACACGATCCACAAATTTTTACCTTTTTAGCCATTGTGGGATAATACCGGTTGGCTTCGTATCCCCACCTTCAGATCTCTTGTGGAATAATACCACTAGTCTTCGTGTCACCACCTCCGGCAATCCGATCAGATAACCCGACCCTAGCTTTCGAGAGTCTGTTCTGATACCATATGAAACAACTCAGTTCAAATTTCGAGTTGGAACAAATCTCGTGTCAAATCTCAAGTCCGAATCGAATCAAATCTATCCAAATAAGGTCTTAAACCCACCGCCCAATAATATCTTTTTGGGTTATCTTAGCCCCACAGAGTTCGCCCAAAAGGTCTTGACTTGAAAGTACTATTGTTAGTAACTTAATTCTTTATACACACACATTTTTCTCATATCTTTTGATGTGGGACTGGAGTGTTATAGTATAGACTAGCTATTGATACATAAGCTGGACACTGTTGAGTTATAAAAGCAGTAGGTTTCTCATGCTTCAGAAAACTATTTTGTATGAGATGCTGTGGTTTTTCACCAGAATCAACCTTTTTAGAGATTGAGATCTTTTAAATGTTTGGGTGATCATATTGAGCCATCAAATCTAGTTCCCAAGTAGGTAAACTTTAGACCCCTAGGGTTAAAATGCCATGCATCTCCCTTGCTACAACTGTTTGGGATTATGGTTTATGGAATGATAAATTCCCCACACAATCAACTTAACCTTGTTTAACTTTGGACAAATGAGAATGGGATTATGAATTTTTCTTGGTTTTCTGATTGTTTTCAAGTCTTCACTTTTTGTACTCTTAAAAGAAAATGTGATCTTCATTATCTTTAAATTTAATTAGTCATGGTTCAAAGTTCCAATGCTCCTTGCAATATTCTTAATGAATCGGTACTATATGTTTTGGTACATATCCGAATAAGGCATGTTCTTAAGTTGCGCATGTCAATGGATAGTTGTGTTTTATAGAAACTGCTTCAACTAGGGGTGCTCAAAAAATTCGGTTTTTTCGGTTTTTTACCGAACCGGTACTGGCGGTACCGGTTTTTTTCGGTTTTGGTTTTTTCGGTACCGGTAGTGGTAATGAAAATTTTGAATTCGGTAAATACTGAAAAACCGAAAAAGTTGAAAACCAAACAATTGTACTTCTGAAGTTGAAAACCATTGTTTGCGGTAATGAGAAGTGATTTGACAGTTTTGAATAATAAATTAACTACTATCACTATACATAATACATTTGGGTGGTAAAAACACTAATACAGGGAATTGATATTTTTACATAAAATAAAATTGATAATTTTCTTAACAAGTTGTACTATGCAAGGAATAAGACATTTTTTTTATTAAAAAAAATAATCTTGGAACCTATTTCAATATAAAGTAGGAGATTAGATAGGAACATATACAGATCAACATCAAATTGAGAGTTTCAAAATCTGAGCTGGTATTCCTCATTTTCTTTGTCAACTACATCGACAATTATAATTTTAAACTACAATTACTATTTACTATAATTATGATAGTTAAATATTCTTAGACTAACAATTGTAATTAGTATTTGTAAGAATGTAATTTACTAGTCTCATTTTTTAGTTTTAAAAAATTTGTTAATAAAAAAAAAATTATTTAATTATTGCGGTATAATCAAAAACCGAACCGAAAAAATCGGTATCGACTTTGTACCGAACCGGTACCGAAACCGATTATTCGGTACCGGTTCCGGTTCTTAATTTTTTGAGTTTTTCGGTTTGGTCCGGTACCGGTTCGGTTTTTTACCGATGAGCACTCCTAGTTTCAACCCTTTCATTTCCTATACTAGTTGGACTTGGCCCTGCAATTTACTTCTTTCAAGACTTTGAATTTGACTAAATGTTGCAAGGACAACATTGTTGTGATCATTGCATTAGATTTTCTACTTCTCCAATTTGCTCTATTTGCAAATGTATTTGCCTTTTATGCGGAATTGGATATTAATGGTTGTTTGTCATTTTGGTGTCCATCATTCAATAAAGGTAGGGGTGTAAATGAACCGAGTCGAGTATTGAGTTGTTCAGATTTGGTTCATAAAATTTGTTTAGTTTGAAATAAGGTTTGATTGAGGCTCGTTTAACTACCGAGTCGAGTACGATCTCGAATCGAATTCGAACAATTTGAACTATTCAAGCGAATATGATCCGAGTATCAACAAAAAATTGTAATTTGAAAAGGTTCGAGTAATTTATCAAACTTTAAAATTTGTTCATATTTGAATCGTTTATATTTCAAGTCGAGCTCAAATCGAACTTTTAGTATTAAATTAAGCTCGAGCAGTTTGGTTCATTTTACAACCTTAAATAAAGGTGAGTTGGTTTAGTAGTCTTATTAATAAATTTCAGGCATGCAGTAAATAATTTTGAAATTTTCTTTTCATTGATGTTTTTTCAGTTCATTTCCTCTTATGGCTGTATTTTTGTTGAAAAATTCATGATGTTGGTCGTGAAGTGGGATTAAATATGCCTCTTTTAGTCAATTTGCTGCCCCGTTGCACTGAAGCTTGGCAACCACTGGACTTTTTATTATTACTCGCATATTCTTAACTGAAACTGTAACAGGAGTTAAAGGAAAGAATAGAGCAACTGAAGGAGAAGAGCTGCAAGGATGGAGTCTTTACATCAGAGAGTGAATTCAGTGATGAGATGATGGAGATTCGTAAGGATTTTGTCTCTATTCATGGGGAGATGGTGCTTCTCAAAAATTATAACTCCTTAAATTTTGCAGGTACACCATCTACTTTGAGCATCCTTTTGTATCTCATTTGAGCTTTTAAAGGGCTTTCCACCTTTCATGTGGAGAGTGTGCTTCTCATAATAACGTCCTTAAAGTTTTGAGGTATATGGTTCCTACTACTGTAAATTATTTATTCTAAATTTACTTAGATTTGTGTGGGTTATGTATTATTCTTAGTCAGTGACCCATTTAACTTTCTTGCTTCAATAGGTCTAATTAAAATATTGAAGAAGTATGATAAACGAACTGGGGGATTATCCCGTCTTCCTTTTACACAACTTGCCCTTCGTCAGCCCTTCTTCACAACAGAACCTCTCACAAGGCTAGTCTTTGACTGTGAGGCAAATCTTGAAGTCCTCTTCCATTGGAAGCTGAAGTTGTTGAATCTACTATTCCTGTACGAGATCACGGAGACTCAACATCTGCTGACATGGCAAACATATCAGCAGAGACAATCTCTTCACTGGGGGAGGAAACTGGGGATGTGTACCGAATGACTCTTGCTGCAATGAGAACTATTCAGGGCCTTAAAAGGGCGAGTTCCACCTACAATAAGCCCAAATGTATGGCAGTCTGCACGATCATGTCTAATAATAAGTAACAAGCTGCAGGCAGAATTCAAAAGCCAAAAGGTTCCAATATTCAGATTACAAAGAGAAAAGAACCAGTTTTCATCTTTTTAGCTAGTTATTGCATCCTTTTTCTTCGACCTAGAAATGCACTTGATGTGCTGTGTTAAGTTATGCATTTGGTACTCTATGCATAATTTCCAGGCTGCTGAAAATTATCTTAGTTTTCCACTGTTTCTATTTCCGAAGCTCAACTCTTGTAATGACCCTTCGTGATCCTTCACTGCAACCAGTTTCTTTTTCCTACTACATAACTGATGAATGTTTTTTCAAAAAGTAAATCTTCACTTTGTTGGCACATATGATTAGTTTTTATTCATGTACAAAAAAGCATGCCTCATAGAATGAATATTGATATTAAATCTGTCATAGTACTTATGATGGATGGCTAGATGTAGTATATTTTGCCACAATTCTTAATTTTATCTACATAATTAATAGTAAATTTTCAATTGATTTTTTGTATTATAATTGTGATACTGACATGTTGGAGAAAACCAAAATCTTGTATTGATCGATTAGAGTTTTAAATTGATTCGAGGATCAATCATGTTATCCAACCGAGTTGATTCAGTAGTAATAAATGTTATGTTTAATAATTATAATAGAGTTTAGTCAATAATTGTTAATGTTATGTTTAATTATGTGTTGTATTAATTCGTTTTTTTAATAGTAATAGACCAGTAGTTATAAAAAAAGGAAAAGTAATTTGGTCAAAACAACAAAGTCGTTATTTTTGGCGGAAAAAGAAATCCATTAATAACAAACATATCCGAATTGATGCAGTCTTTCTCCTCCATCTCCTAGTTTTCATCTCTCTGACCAAACAGATCCGAATTGATGGCAATGTGGAGGTTGAAAAGCGTAATTGTGATTCTGGGGTTATGGTGGCCGATGATGGTTGAGTCAATGCGGTTCGACCTGGAATCAGGAAGCAGCAAATGCATAACAGAGGACATCAAGAGCAGCGCCATGACCGTCGGAAAGTACAGTGTCGTTAACCCCACCGATGGCTATCCTACGCCCGACACACACAAGATCACTATCAGGGTCAGTCAGTACTCCACCTAGCTAGATAATGTTTTTATTCGATCGATCATCACATGCATTAATTAATTAATAATACAATAAATAAATGTAGGTTACGTCGCCAAATGGGAACAACTATCACTATGCTGATCATGTGGAGTCTGGTACATTTGCATTTACGGCGGCAGAAACAGGAGATTATATGGCTTGTTATTGGGCGCCTGATCACAAGCCACCAACGACAGTGTCCATCGAGTTCGACTGGAAATCGGGTGTTGCTGCAAAAGATTGGTCAAAGGTTGCTAGGAAAGGCCAAGTCGAAGTAAGCTGCAAAAGATTGGTCAAAGGTTGTAAGCTCTTAGATTTCTAAGAAAAAAAATACTTTATTGTTACAAAAAAATATTTTTTACAAATATTTTGTTATAATAACAAATATTTTATTATAAATAAATAAAAACATTTGTTATAAAATATATTTTATAACAAAATAAAACATTTGTTATAAAATAAAAAAAATATTTTATAAAAACAAATATTTGTTAACAAATAGAAAATAAAAAAATATAAAATAAAACAAATATTTGTTAACAAATATTTTATAATAAAATATTTGTTATTATAATAAATATATTATATATTTTTGTTATTATAAAATATTATATATTTATATATATATGCATATATGAAATATCTTATTTTATAAATTATATATATATATATATATATTATATATATATATATATATATATATATATATAGCATATATAATTGTATTTGTACGTACTTAGACGTACGTACAATCTTTCTTCATCAGATTGATTCCATTGTTCTTTAATTTAGTTAATGGGCCGGATTGTTGTGGTTGTTGTTGTTTGTGGATGTAGGTCATGGAAGTTGAGTTGAAGAAATTGTTTGATACTGTCACATCTATTCATGATGAGATGTTTTATCTTCGGGAGAGGTAAGAACGAACGTACGAACCTACTTATGATATTTCCTCTTCCTCCTTTAATTTCTTTTGTAAAGTAGTACTCCAGTATTTAAAAAGTAATACAAAACTATCTCTATTATTTTTTTTAATATGAATATGATTGATTCTTTTGTGAAATGGAGGGAGTAATTAATTAATAAATGTATATATATCTCTTAATTAATTAATTTGTTAATTTGTTATGGAATAAAAGTAAACCATAATATATATATATATATATATGTAGTATCAGCCTTAATTGGTTTTTCCTGGTGGTGTCGAAGGGAGGAACAAATGCAAGCGCTAAATCGAGCAACCAATTCAAAAATGGCCACCTTTAGCTTTCTCTCTCTCCTGGTTTGCTTATCTGTGGCTGGTATGCAACTATGGCATTTGAAGACATTCTTTGAGAGGAAGAAGCTTCTCTAGCTTTCCCCTCCCTTTAATTTTCAATTCTCTTTAATTTGTTGTCAGCTTTAGTTTTGTATTTTTAAATTATTTTTACTTTTTGCCTTTCAAGTTTCACAAACTCACTTATAATCCCCATTCATTTTGTAATTTATTTTTTCGTTTTTGCTGATTATTTATTCTGTATTAGAATTTAAAATATCATACTTCAAATACCTGATGGGCCTACTCCTATTTCAGCTCTCATACATGCATTTTTCTTGTAGCTCGACAACAATTACAATTCCTCCAAAGTAATCTCTCACTCCACCTTCTAATTTATTTGAGATCATTTCAAATCCCAAATTAATAATTAATTTATTTAATTTTTATTAATACAACAACGAAATTGTAAAATTATTAACAAATGCTGCTAATTACAATTTGTATTATTTTTAAAAATTAGATATATGAATCAAACTTGACTTTCAAAATATCAGATGAATAGCTTCAATTTTGAGTTTAATTTTTTTTTTCTACTTTGAAAAATCAAATTTCCTACATATCACATATTTAAAACTTGTATTAATTTTCATCCCACTAAAGAAATAGGAGGAATGATGTTTCATCCCTTATCCTCTGGGTCGAGCGAGAGGGCATTTCATATTACGTACACTAGATTTAGTAAATAGAAATTTACTAATTTATTTGCTCCTTGAATCTGTCAACTGTAACCACCTTATGTATTCACTCTCACACACCAAAGAAAAAGACGGACATTTAAAAGCTACAAGAATATAAATATGCATAACCCATTAAAGTCTGGGGTTAATTATTAGACAGCTCACTGTTTTTTCATACACAACTAGGCTTACAATAGCCATACCAGTTTTTTCCAGCCATAGCAAGGCTAAACAAACACACACAAGTATCAATAGAAAGATTGCATGCCTATTTATTTTAGTAGCTTAATATGGCATGAATCCTGTACAGATCCTTGGGTGGTCTTTGCTCAATCATCATAGTGCTTGCGTTGGTGGTGATGCTTATGGCGGTGTTTCTTCTTCTCATCATCGTCGTCATCATCATCAGAGTTGTTATCATCACCCTGCCAATTACACATGTAATCAGATGTTTATTGATACCAGCCAACCATAAACAATAATGAACTAGCTTTTTACTTGCAGAACATAAAATTCAACTCCTCGTGGTTACAACTGCGAACTGATTAAAATAAATCCCTGTTCGTCTAGGAAGCAACCAATTTAAAAACTTAAGCCACCATACAACTGAAAATCAAATGTGACAAGAAATTGGAATGCAAATTACTTTTTTTGCATGCAATGTAATAAAACAATGTCCAAAGATTTGATATGCAAACAGCATAAATACACCATACACCTTTGTTCTAAAAATTAGGCGCTTATTTATGGCGCGCCCGCCTAGGCGCTAAGCGGCAAAAAAATCCCTTCAGGAAATTAGGCGGAGCCTAGACGGAGAGTTTTTATTTTTATTTTAATAACTACCTAAATCAGATCTTGATATATTTATTTTTCTAATGATTTACTATATTCATAATACATGTTGTAGTATATCGAATCACAACAAGAAGCGATCAATATCAAGTCAAAATTGATAATTTTATTATAATTGTAATTTTTTAAATTTGTGCCAACTTCAAATTATATAAATGATGATACATTTGTAATATTTAGTTTAATTTAATATAATTCTTAAATTTATGTTTAGTTTCTTAAGTTTTAATATTGAATTAAATTCTTGAAATTTTAAATTTTATTATTTAATAGCAATCATGTTTATGAATAAAACTAATACGTTAAAAATATGTTTGAACTTTAAACAATTATATGTTTGTGTTTGATCTTTGACATTAGCAATATAGATATGTGTTTGAACTTTAAGCAAATATCTTTATTATCTTTAATATAGATTGTTTTGCTTTATATTATTGTTTTGTTTGGATAAATGTGAGATAAAATATTAAAATTGGCTTAAATAAAAAATCCCGCCCAGGCCCCCTAGGCGCTAGGCCCCCTCGGCCGCCTGCCTCCCGCCTAGCGCCTTTTAGAACATTAACCATACATTTCAAAAGGTTATATTTTCTTTCTACAAGTACTCATGGGAGATTAGCGACTTCAGCACGCATGGGTTCCAAGTGATTAGAAGAAAATTTATGATGCACACTCAATGATGCATGAACAACTAAATTCTCAATCATTCTGTGGAAAAACAACTAAAAAAAATAATAAAGTCAAACCAAAGGCAGCCCAACAGTAAGAGATCAACAAAGAGAGGGTATAAGAAATTAAGTCATCCGTCCAAGGGACAAAACCTTCTGGAGTTTCATAACTCAACCTTCTCTCACAAACAAACTAGCGAGGCGCATAGCATACCTACTGAGAGAATATCAATCATGTGACTAGGCATACCTACTGAGAGAATATCGATCATGTGACTAAGGTGGTAACCAAGTTATCGACTTCTGTTAATTGTCATATAAAGCTGTATTAATAAACATTATCAAAAGGTGGAAACCTATATTCATAGATATAATAATCCTATCAAAATGAGTAGAATGTTATCAACTACTGTAAAAGTATTGTAACACTAAACAGTTTCATCAATATAACACAGACAGTAGTAGATTTTACCAACCTAGGGATAACTACATGAACTCATCAGTTGCTAAGATAGACCTTCAAAACTTAAATGGATAATCAGACATTTAATTTGTGTTGTAAAGTTTCTCTCCCTGTTTAACAGGAATTCTGATGTTTTGTGTCCCTAAGGTTCCATCCCCTTTGGCAGTTCTTTATTAATAAATTTGTGCTTATTTGATTTGTTACTGTTGATCTTTTATCAGAGTTAAATTTTTGAACATGATTCAGGTCGTGTGTCTTAGTGGGCCAGGTAAACCTGCCTTTTGCAACTCCATTTATACATGGGCAACACCACTTGGTTCCTCTTTAATTATAGAGTAATGCTATGAACACAAAAAGTTTTACACAAATTGTATAAAGGAAGAGAGAAAATAAGAAGTGGGACTTACCATTGGATGTTTTACACATTTTCATTGGTATGCAATAGATGAGTCTTACTCTTTATGCACAATATTTTGTGCATAGTGTGCACATAGTATTATTATTAATTATATTATTTTACTTAACATAAAAAATTGTAAGATTTATATTGGAATATTAATACTACATAATCCAATTTCATGCAAGTTAGAATTTTTCCTAATGAGCTCACCTGCTTACATAAAAATTTTGCATTTGACACTTGCCACCCCCTTCACTAAAACTACTTCTTATGGGTAAAATGGCCAATGCATCTAATAAAATTATGATGTAGAAAATGCTCAAAATTTTAAATTAGATGAATGCCATATAACTATAAAGATTCACAGGGAGGCAGCTCTTAAAAGGTAATATTAAACCCAAATAGTCAAGGCACTCCCTAAAAAATTGTTAACACACATATACACAAACACATAACAAGATAATTACGTAGAAAAACACAATTAGGCAGCAATACATATTTGCAGTATTAACCAAAAAGTTAGAAATGCAAGAGATGTTGATAAAATGCATGAAAGGAGATTAACTAATAAGCTCACATATTTTTTGGCACCATAGCTCCTTTCGTTGTCATCATCATCATCACCACGCCTCTCATAGCTAGGCTTCCTATATTCCCCCTGCTCAGATCGCCCATAGCTGGATCCTCCATACCCCTCACTTTCCTGAGTTTCATAACTCTGTCTCCCGTAACTCGGGGCCTCATGCTCAGTCCTCTCTGACCTCCCACCATATCCACCAGACTCATATTCCGAGGTGGGCTTCCTCCCATACCCAGATCCATACTCTTCTGACTCCGTTTTTCGCCCATACCCAGATCCGTACTCCGAACTAGGCTGCTCATTTTCACTCTTTCGTCCATATCCGGATCCATACTCGGAACTGGGCTGCTCATACTCGTTCTTTAGCTCGTACCCAGACTCATATTCCGAGGTGGGCTTCCTCCCATACCCAGATCCATACTCTTCTGACTCCGTTTTTCGCCCATACCCAGATTCAGATCCATACACTTGCTGATCGTATTCACACTTCCTCCCATACCCAGATCCGTACTCCGAACTAGGCTGCTCATTTTCATTCTTTCGTCCATATCCGGATCCATATTCGGAACTGGGCTGCTCATACTCGTTCTTTCGCTCGTACCCAGCCTCATATTCGGAACTGGGCTCCTCATATTCAGTCTTCCGTCCATACCCACCGGATCCATATTCCGAAGTAGGTTGTTCATACTCCGGCTTGCGTCCATATTCAGATCCAGATCCACCAAATTCGCTCTCACCAGCGCCATAACCGCCACCACTTGGGTGGTTCACGGGCTTGGGGCGGGCATAGCTCTTGTATTCATTGTCGATGGCATCATCAGCGTAGGCGGAGGGCTCGGCGTAGGAGGTGTACTGGGGACGATCGTAGTCAAATGCATCGGAGGAAGAAGACTTGTTAGTGTAGCAAATTTCGTCAGACGGAGGAAGAGGGCGTCCGTAGGTGAGGTAAATGTCGTATCCGCCGTCGTAGGGGGTTGGGTCGAACTCGTCGAAGTCGTCGACCTCATCGCCGTCCTGGTGGCCTTTTGGGTAGTACGACATCGTTGCTTGCTTTAGCTCTTGTCCTAGTAACAAAATGGTGTAATGAAATACTAGAAATGAAATTCCGTGGAGTAACGGTGTAATGTAACTGTCCAAGTAAAGCGACGTCGTTACATTTTGGTCAGTATGGCTAATATAATATCCGTGTTTGACTTAAGGTTGGAAAAGAGCCTTGGATCTGCCCAGAATTACATGTAAGGGACTATTGGAAGTGTCCGTGTCGGTAGATACTAGTAATTGATGGATTTGGTTACCTCCGTTGGGCTTAGTCATTCCTTTCAATTTCATATTTAATTTTAATAATTTTATTAATAATAATCAATATATATTAATTAATTAATAATTAATAATTAATAATATTAAGATCAATCTTAATAAAAATTTAAATTATAAAAATATTATCACTCTTAAATTTTTTAAAATAATTTTCATCAATTAAAATTTTAATAAAAATTTAAATGTTTATTAAAAAGTGAAAAAATATCATTTTATTTTTATTTTTAAAATATATGATATTCAATTTTAATTATATTATTCATAATTTTAGAGTTATACTAGTATATTAAATAAAATTTGAGAAAAATATAATAAAATTGATTCAAATCCCAATTTTTAATGATAAAAATATTTTTTATGATTCTATTTTTTTATAAAATTGATCTTAATATTATCAATCATTTATTAATATATTTTGATTATTATTAATAAAATAATTAAAATAAAAATAAATTGGAAAAAAATGTGTGATGAGGGCGGTCAAATCCCTATTTATTATTCAAACCAAATACTGATAAACAAATGAGTTCATATATAGGGGAAGGAAACAGATAAAAAAAGAAAAAAATAAATAAAAGAAAAAAGATAAATGTTTCTGTTTCTTTTTGGGTGGGGCCGTCGGGCTCCTCTCATCCGCGTCCCCTCTCCGCAACCGTTTCCATCGCATTTTTACATTATGCCTCTATTAAAAAAGAAACGATCTTTCCCCTCGGAGAATTCATCTGCATCTATTTTATACAGATAGGCGAGAGAATTTAATGGCTCTTGTAATCACAGTGGCGGGGGACGGTACCGGCGATTACAGGACGGTGCAGGAAGCCATAGACGCAATCCCACTATGCAACACTCGCCGGACGGTGATTCGTATACCGCCGGGAATATACAAACAGCCTGTTTACGTTCCCAAGACTAAAAACCTAATCACCCTTGCCGGCTTGCGTCCCGAGGACACAATCCTCACTTGGAACAACACCGCCACCAAAATCGATCACCACCAGGTACTCTCTGCTGATTTTTTAATTACTAGTAACTCAAACTCTAATATTGTAGACATAAAAATCTATGGGTTCTAAATTTTGATGGGTTAGTTATTATTTTCCCAGGCATCGCGTGTGATTGGAACCGGGACATTTGGGTGTGGAAGTACCATTGTTGAAGGTGAGGACTTCATTGCTGAGAATATCACTTTTGAGAATTCTGCTCCCGAGGTAAAATTTTAATTGTGGTACTTTGTTATTTTATTTTCAAACCCAACACCCTATTTAGTTCAGCATCACTAGATGCTGATAAAAGTAGTTTTTTCAATAATTGGTTTCCTAGATTACTGTAGTACTATGTTCTAATAATCTTTTATAAGTTTGCAACATGATCATAAGATTTATGCTTTTAACATATGTTACTCTCTAAGATGCTTGAATCTGTTTTAACTAGTTATGTTTAAATTTTTTTTTTTTTGGTTTTGGATGCACTCCAAATACATATTTCCCTTCTATGATTGGTTAGAAATGCTTTTTGAAGTTGCATCATTTTATAATGTATGTCATGCATTTTTTTATTATAGGGCTCAGGCCAGGCTGTGGCAATTAGAGTAACAGCTGATCATTGTGCGTTCTACAATTGCAGATTTCTTGGGTGGCAGGTATGCTATTTCCGTTACCTTAGTTACTTAATCATGGGGAAAATGATCAATTTGTGGGTGGAATTAATTTCTGCTGGAGTCAGTCGAGCAATTAAGTAATCATAAAAATGATAATAAAAGTTGAACTTGGAGTCTTTATTTCTTTGAAAGTTGAGCTCTTTCTATGATTACTATGGTCATGTACTATTTTGGATTAAAATCTGTTTATGTTGAAATCAAATTATCTCCTGAAAAGTAAAAATAAAGTTTCTTGTTTGATGTCCTAGTATAAAGTACATCTTAGGTTAAAACGGCTTTCTATGTGCTTATGTTGTTTAGCTTAAGCCTCCAGCACTGGCAGGGCAAGTATGCAGTAGATCTATTTAGGACATGTATTGTACTTAGTTAAAAGATATGTCTTCTTATATACTTGCTGTGCAGGATACTCTCTATTTACATTATGGAAAACAATATTTAAAGGATTGCTATATTGAGGGAAGTGTGGACTTCATTTTTGGGAATAGCACTGCTCTGTTGGAGCATTGTCATATCCATTGCAAGTCAGCTGGATTTATAACCGCACAAAGTAGAAAATCTTCACAAGAAACTACTGGCTATGTTTTCTTAAGGTTTGTATTCAGCCAATTTTACCTTACATATAGGTTAATATTGTATTTGGTATTCATAGGCATTAACTTTATTGGTAAACCTCTGTGGCGTTGTATTGTGTAGCTTCAACTAATGGATTTGATTGATATCCTTGCCAATTATTGCATATTCCTATAAAAGATAGATTTTTGTTGGTCACACCAAATTGTTTGGCACAGTCAAGGGTACGTCCTTATAACTAAGGTTGTAAATTGAATCAAACAGTTCGGACTCGATTCGGGCTCGACTCGAAAAAATACAAGCGAGAATCGGATTAGTTAATAATATTATTAAAATTTGAGTATGAAAAATAGTTCGAATAAAAATACGAGTATAATTTGATCAAGATTATATTTGACTCGTTTATGATTCAAACTACTTGAATTCTAAATTGTGATTCGACACATACTCGATTGATACATTAGATACTCGATACATCCTCTTATAATATATACAAAGTTAAATCAAATTAGGATTATTAATTATTATTATTTTATTTTGTTTTTAATTTTAATTGTGATTTTATATTTTTAAAGTGTAATAGTAAACATGTTTATCTCATTTCTAAGTAAAATACTAAATTCAATGTATAATTATATTTATTATAAAACTAGGTATTATGTGGAGATTTAAATTCGAGCTTGAATTCGAAACTCATGAGTAGTTTGAATATAATTCGATCTGAGTCGGATCAAATTCGAGTAATGAATATTATCCCCCTTTTCATATCCCTTTTTTTGTTTTAGGGGCTCCTCGTACTCTATCAAAAAGACACTTGAAAGTAGAGTTAAATAACACAACAAATACACAAGGATAGAATGGTCATAATTATTTGCATCTTATATACATACATAAATGTGTGTATATATACATTTGTTTTTCACTGTCATGTAGATATGTACTTATTACTATTTACAGAAGATGGTAATTATTTGTTATTATGCTTCATCACTTACTAACTGATGGTAATTATTTGTTATTATGCTTCATAACTTACTAACTTTATTTGACAGTTGTACTACTACCTGAGTACTTGTTATAATTTATATAACTTTATTTCTACATTACCCCTCATTTGTCATGTGAAAGGATTTTCTTCTTTGGTTTCCTGTTATTACCTTTTCTGGTATTGTTGCAGGTGTGTTATAACTGGCAATGGAGGAACATCATATGCATATCTTGGACGACCGTGGGGACCTTTTGGGAGAGTAGTTTTTGCATACACATGGATGGATGCATGTATCAGACATCATGGTTGGAATAACTGGGGTAAAATGGAGAATGAGAGAAGTGCTTGCTTTTATGAGTATAGGTACTTCATTTTCAGTCTTTGATAAGTAAATTATAGTGAACGATTATGAAGATTTCACCCACCTACAATCATAAATTGTCTTTAACTTTTGACTGTTGCTTTTGACTCATCAGTTAAAGAAAAGTGAACAGAAAAAGCTTGTCTTGAGTTATACTACTGCCCAGTCATGTGATTGTATTGCTTTGATGTTCTGATTCAAAAGGTTTGATACTTTGATTATTGATGCAGGTGTTATGGACCTGGTAGTTGCCCTTCAAAACGAGTAACATGAGCTAGAGAACTAGTAGACGAAGAAGCAGAGCAATTCCTCATGCATGGTTTCATTGACCCAAAACCGGAAAGGCCTTGGCTGGCCCAGAGAATGGCCCTAAGGATACCTTATGCTGCTTAGCAATTACTAGTGAATAAAAAAATTGGGAAATCTCTGCCAATAGTTGGTGAAATGATGTCCCTTGAAGTATACCACCACAGATGAATGACATAGTTAGATGGTTGTTCCACCTTTTTTTATTTTGGTGTCCTTGTAGTTGAGATAAGGATGAGCAAAGGAGTTACTCTTGTACACCATAAGTTTGTAGTATTCATTTTGTTGAAGTTTTTTGTACTTAGTGTAGACAACACTTTCAGCTTGTTAGCTGTGATGCTGTTAATAAGTTAGTCTTTTTATGCCAATTCCTTCTCTTCCACCCGTGCTCTAATTGTTCTCTTTTCTTTCTTGGTGTTTGGAAATGTCATGGGTCAGAATTTATTTCTTAGTCGAAATTCAAACAAATAGGAGGAAATTGTTATCAGCAAAACAGTTATATATGAAAGAAAGCTGAGAGGTTGGAAGGTGATCGATTCAAACTCTGGTCTCCACCAAAAATATCAATGGGTGTGCCTGACCCATGGCAAATTGGGAGGTTGCACTGATATTTACTGGTAGTTTTGTCAGTACCCAATTTCAGATTCTACCGATTATGAAGGGACCCACTGACAGCCTTAAGATTGGTTGTTGTTCCTACCCTGACAAATAGTAGGCTGCCATGTAAGAAAGCTAAGGCGCCAAATTAGATATGGTTGTCCCCTCTCTCTCTCTCTCTCACTCTCCATTTTTGGTCTACCTTACATACCTACTTGCTGCAGAGGCAACATCAGACTATCAGAAGAGAGAGATTAAGAGAGAGATAATGACAAATGTAGATAACTATATTTATATATGTTTAGAGAGAGTATATTACTATAGGTAGTAGTGGTATATAGTTAGATATGGGTGAGATTGCAGCGGTGTGGTCATGGTCATGGCGGAACAGCCTAATGTTACAAGTGCCCGGAAGCAGAGTGTGGTCGCATTGCAGTGGAAGGAAGCTGCTGCGATTTCCTGTGGAGTGGCAATGCATGCCTGATTTACAGAGACGGTGGCCATCGATGATGGTGGTAAATAACAAGAAGAAGAAGAAGATGGTTTCACCAGATGGTTCTGGTTCTATCTACTCTTCCAGAATTTACACTGATATCCCACTCTACGAGTCTCCTGGGGTAATTAAATCCCTTTCTCCCACAAATTCTCTTTTAATTGAGTGTTCATTTAGGAATTTATACTAATTAAGACCTGGCAATTGAACTGACAGGCTTCTTTTGATCGGTATTTGGAGGATAAACCCAGGGTATTCAGAGCCATCTTCCCTGACACACAGAGAAGCCAACGACTTAACGAGGCATCTCTCTCCACTTTCTCTCTTTTTTTTCCCTTGTTCGTTCAACTCACCTTTTGGGACTCTGATTTTGTTAGGGAGGGTATATTGTTGATTTGTTTCAAGAAGCATTGCATGAACATGAAGAGTTTAGATATATATAAGGAGTGTTCAATAAGGTGTCAATTTACAAAGCTCGCTTCTGTTTTCCCCCATTCTTTTTGCTGTTGCTCTTGCTTGAAAATGGAAGGCTTTAACATTTTCGATATTTTAACAGTTAAAATCAGTTGCCTTAACCCCCAAGCTGGTTTGCGGTAATAGCTAATACTTGGTTATATCTGCTATACCAAAAGAACCAGTAAACTATCTTTTATCACATAGTCAAATTAGAATGAATATTTTGATGCTGATTTCATACTGGAAAAATTATTACTTCTAGAGCACAACTATTGAATATCTCTTGAGACCCTATCTTGAAAAGGATCTAATGCTGCAACTTTGAAATCAAGATTTTAACAGATAGTTATGTATCTCTTTGTGCTATCAAAAAATAGCATGTACTAGACGATATAAAAACTGGATGTCGATTGCATAAAGAAAAAGGCAGTTTTCACTCTCTAAAGTTAGATTGTATAATTCTATTCAGGAAGAGTGGAGAATCCATATGTTACCCGTACAGTTTCTATTCCTAACTGTCTTGCCAGTAGTTGACATGAGATTGAGATATAAATCAGATGGCAGAGATTACCCAGATGGTGTTCCTCCTGATATCACAAAAGTACTTGAGCTTGATATTGTAAGTCTACTAAATAACAACTGTACATTAAATATTTGCGTAATTGATAATTTCTGAATCTAATCTTTGGTAACATAGACCTCAATCTGTTTTTTTTATGCAGATAAGATGGGAGCTCCAAGGGCTAGATGACATTGTCAAGCCATCTCACTTCTCTCTCGGTGTAAAAGGAGCAATGTACCCTGATCGACAAGGAAAACCAAGCCTTAAAGGTCAATTACAGATGGTCATGAGCTTTGATGTCCCTCCTGTTCTTGCTTTGGTCCCTGAGAAAATTCGTAGACGCATAGCAGAGTCGGTTAGACAATGAACCCAATTTATTTCCTTTTTATTTCTTGATTTTCAAAATGTGGTAGGGAGGAAGAGTCTTAATTATTGTTTTCTTCATCTTCTTCTTTTTTACCTCTCTTTTTTTCTTTTTCTTTTACCAATCCGTCTCCATATACATTTGTAAAACAGCTGCTAAAGAGATTGGTGGAGAGCATGAAGCATAAAGTTAATGGGAGCTTGCTTGCTGATTATAGTGAATTCAAGAGGGAGAAACTGACAGTTTAGCTTGAGCATGAACCTTCGTGCCCTGATTAAATGACAATTTCACAAAGCTGACTAACGAATTCACCGATGCATAAGATGAACAAGTCCAAAATTAGATCTATGCAATTTTTAAATGGATCATCATTCTCTTATCTATTTTTAGTTGATAGTGTTAGACCAATCTTTATGTGTTGTATGTAGTTTCTTTTTGATAATTTGTTTAGCCCAAGTAGGGCATTTTTTCCTCGGGAGTTTATATTTTCTAGATCCTGGAAACACAGAATATTTCTCACAACTTTCGGGGATAAATTTAAAAGAGAATCTTAAACTCTCCAACGGATTTCTATTTCTTAATCTTTGTAGCAACATAAGTTTAGCAACAATTGAATAAGAGGAAATATCCGAATTTAATTTAGAATGCGAGAAAACTCTTAAAACCATTTTGCTATCTGCCAGCTGAGCTACAGTCCCACTGGATCTCTAGAAATTGAACAACCTATACATACAAAAAATACAAATAAACAGAGTGACACAGCAGTTGACCATTTTTTTCTAAAGTTGATTGGTATACTATAGTCAGTCACCAATAATCTGAACAAGAACATACACCTTGCTTGAAGCAGTGAAATCTATTGCGGTCTCTAATGACAATTTCTCGGCTGTATATTGTAGAAATAATCTTTAAAGCAGAGTGACAATCTTGACAAATCCGTAGATTCTTGAAGATATAAAGAGGCATACCAGCTCTAGTGCTTATAAGCCCAAAACAAACAGCCAGCTTCTCACTGTGACTGAACAATGCCAGCTCCTTCTCCTCATGCTCGTCCTCGTTACCTTCTCCATTTCTGGAACAAGAAAATATTTGTGAGGAAGTATTGGGGTTGTAACCAGCCAATTTCAATTTTCTAATCATCTCATCCAACATGAAGTATATCTCTCGTGTTTGTGGGTGTGACTTATCCCCTGCACAGAACTGATGAACTTGGCCTCTGACATGAATGAAACTTATTCCAGGCACCTTTCTAAGACCCCTATCCTTAAGAATTTTATGTAATGAATTAGCCTTGTCGTGCTTTCCAGCCAAAGCATACATGTTGGAAAGCAATACATGATATTCTACATTTAGTGGATACATCTCAACTAGCTCACACATAAGGCGTTCTCCTAGCTGGAGTTTATTGTGGACTCTACAGGACCCTAGAAGGGATCCAAGAACAACCTCATTGGGATGGATGGGCATTCTCCTTATTAGTTTCTCTGCTTCTTCAAGCTGTCCTGCCCGGCCTAAAAGATCTACCATACAAGAATAGTGCTCCATTGAAGGGGTTATACCATACACAGATTCAAGATTATAGAAATAATGGCGACCCTGATCGACCAGACCTGAGTGACTACAAGCACTTAACACAGCCGTAAATGTGATATCGTCTGGCTTGACTTCTTGTACCATCTCAGGGAACATTTCCAAAGCAACACGTCCCCTCCCATGCATTGCCAGCGCACTTAACATAGCATTCCACACAACAACATTCTTCCGGGGTATTTTCTTGAAAACCTGATATGCAATGTCAATCTTACCACACTTCGCATACATGTCAACTAAAGACGTAGCCACCATGATATCCATTTCATTCTTCGTCTCCTTCAAAGCATAAACATGCACCCACCGACCCATCATCACATCCCCTGACTGCGTACAAGCCGATAACAATGAGCAAAGTACAACATAATTTAGTCCTATTCTCGAGCTGGATAACATTTCAGTAAGACTCCCAAAAGCTTCCTTAGTAAACCCACTCTCAACCAAGCCCACAATCATTACAGTCCAAGCAACCTCATTTCTTTCGGGCATTTCATCAAACAACAATTTTCCATTTTCCACACCTTCCCACTTGATCAACCCCTCCAAAAGAACAGTCCAAGAAACAACACTTCGCTCCCGCATCTCATCAAACACCTTCCTGGCTTCACTCACTAGGCCGCACTTCACATACATATCCATAAGCGCATTACACGCCTTAACACTATTACTCAAACCCATTTTAAGCATACAAACTTTCCCTTGAATCCCACACGCATTGTCCCACAATCGTGCACACGCATTAAACATGCAAACCATTGTGATATCGTCCGGCACCAAGCAATGTTTTTGCATATCAACGAATAAGCGGAGAGCTTCAATAGCTAATCCGGTGCGAGCATAACAGCCCATCAAAGTGGTCCAATCCACCGCGTCTTTCTTCGTCTTGGGAATTTCGTCGAACATATTTTGGGCTGACCGAGCTTCACCACAGGAAGCATACATGTGAAGGATAACATTGTGGAGATAGGAATTGGGTGAATTTAGCAGGCCGACGGTGATGGTGGCGGCGTGGAGCTTCTCTCCGTTGTCGAGATCAAAGTTTCGAGCGCAGGCTCTCAAAAGGGTTCGGTAGTGTCGAACGAGTGAAGAGGTATCGCAGTGGCTCGGCCATCTCATAGAAAGCTATGGCTTTAATAACAGCTTGAATTATTACTATAGCTATGCTACATGTATTGTAGTGAACAACTCCTCCCTCACTCCAAAATTAAAGACAACGACTTTATGTTTTTATTTTTCAAATGAATTTTTAATATTAATGGTTAATAATGTCAAATCATTATATATATCTAAAGAATAATAATTTTATAAAGAGTAAAGAGTGTTGTTAAAATAACTGTAAAATTGTTGCCAAATGAATATTTGTTCCGACAGTAAAAATAATTTTATGATATGTTTTTATATTTGGGCAAAAGGTCAAAAATACTTCTGACTTTTATCGCGATGTCTACCGAGTACATTATATTTTTTTTTTGTCAAAAAATACCCCTAACGTTATATTTTTTGGGTCGAATGTGTCCCTACCGTTAACAGACATACCATGTTAGACAAACGTGACTAACAGCTGGACAAATTTTATTGACGAGACATGAAGAGAGAGTAAAATAATACTAATACAATATTAATTGAAATAATACAATAATAAAAAAAATCAAATCTAATATATTCACTTCCCAGATCTTTCATACCTACCTAATGATTTCGTCACCTAAAGCCAAACATTACCCAAATACAATGAAAATGGAACTCAAATTCAGGCCACAAAGGCGTTGTGTATTAAGAATTTTGGGATTGGATTAAATAGATTATACTTGTTCTGATCATGCTCTGTTTTTGATAAAAACAGGGAGAAAACGTATTTTGTAGCAGACTGTAGATACACGCAGATGTTGGTGGATGACAGGAATGAAAAGTATTGTAGCTCTAAAGCTTCAAGATCTGCTACTGCTGCTAATATTTCAAATTCCCTTTAGTTGCATTAGAAAATGTTGTCTAATTTGAAAGAGTACTTGTACGCATGGTAGGAGACGAAAGCAATTGAATATTTGATTATTGAGAGGTTTGGATTTCAAATGTATGAATGACAAATATTTGTTCAATTGTACAAAGAATATGGCCTTGAAGCTAGACTATCATCTATAAAATTGGCTCGTTCCATACATTTTCAAACTTTATACCTGTAAGTGAACCTTTTTCGGAAACATGTATTGTCTCACTTCGAGCCCTCTTTAAGCTTCTTGAATCATCAAGAGGGAATTGCCTACAAAACCATTGAGCAGACTCATACACTGGTTGCTACGAAGAACTGAACCAATTTTCCTGCTGCTTAAACTCAACTTTGAACCATGTCCCAAAACATACTTTGTATTTCATTCATGTTGTAATATTTATCCTGCACATAAACATTTATGAACAATCAATTAGAACACCCACCTTCCACTGCAAACAGAATACTTATCCTTTCAGCCAAAAACCCTAATATTTTTCACAATCTGCAGAAAGATTTTTAAGGGTGCAAACATCACACAAGGAAAAACCTTGTCTTCTCTCCTTAGAATCTGCCAAGTGCCAAGGCCGAAAGTTATAGCTCCAGGAACAAAAAGCAAAAATCTTGACAATCCTAACCCTCTCTATTCCTCTGTTAAATATCAAAATGTTTAAATTAGGAATCGACCAGTTAATTTATACACATATATACATACATATAGAAGGAAAAACCTTCTGACGGGAAGGAGATAGCTGCAGCAGAAGTGGAGAATGTAGATGAGGATTCAGGTGGTTGTGGGGCCCACTTCACGGAGAGGCTGAAGCCACCACAACGGCGGAGTAGTAGTTGTGCTACTGTCTTGAAACGAAAGCTGGTGTTGGTGCCATGGTGTTGATGATGCTGCTGCTGAACCTAAAAAAGACGAGTGTAATGTCGATCTATTAGCTCTAGACTTCCTTATAATTAACAATTTTTGCTAGATTTCCTCTCCGAGTTTAGATCCGAGAAGAACGGTGAGTTTAGAGAGAAAATGAATATTAACTTTTGGGTAATAAAAATTTGTTTAGGTGTCAGCCTTATCAGCAAAATTTGTTCAGTTGTTAGTCACGTTTGTCTACGTGGTACGTCTATTAACGGGAAGGACTCAAAAAATATAACGTCAGGGATACTTTTAGACCCAAAAAAAGTATAAAATGTTCGGTAAAAATCAAGGATATTTTTGAACATTTACCTTTTTATATTTTATAGAAACAATTTTTATCGCAATTTATTTCAATATGTATTTAACGATAAAAAAAAAAAAAAAAAAATTAGTAATGATATTAGCAGCATAATTATAAGCAACCAATAGAATATTATCGCTTTATGTTTGGGAATTGATATTATTAAGTATTAACATAGCCAGCCCAGTTTACTTTCTATTGAAAAGAAAAAGGTGAAGTTATTTGCTAAATTCGTTCCACTCACTGTAGTACGTATATAAGCGTATTAAGACAAATATGAATCAATTGCGTTTACTCCACCAAACCATTTCAACACCTCAAACTCAAAATCTCAGAAGCTAGTCCCAGAGAGCTACTAATCACCAGGAGGACAGTCGGCCAGTAAATGATTTGCAACATGGACCAACTTTGCTATGATGATGAAGAGGGTCGTAGATTAATATCTTTGATTTAGAAAGGGCCATTAAAATTTGTCCAAAAATTTAATATTGAATGAAAAGTGTATAGAAGTGGAACTCATCTATAATTCAATAACATAAAAAAGTCATGCCATTTCTATAGACTAATAACTCAACCAGACTCTGTTCCATACAAAGAATAATTAACACAACCAGGCTTTTTCATTTATCAAAGTAACTGAATGTTATACGTTCACACACTTCAAGAAATTAAAAGAAAACAACAGCCACCCACAAAAATAGATAATCCAGAAAACAAACCAACCCAGGACCAAGTTAAAGCCTAGTTCTTCAATTTAAAGTATAAGATCAAGATAATTGCGAGAACAAGGATTGCAATTATTGAGCCAATGAGATATTTGTTCCTGCTCATTCGTCTTGACATGTTTGTCAATATTTTCTTACTCTTGCCTACATTGTCATCAACTCCATGCAGCTGAAACGGTAAAGAAAATCATTATAGATTGATTCATGTCAGAGACTATAAAACCTGTGCTCCCACAAACCCTTATTAACTGTGAAAGCTGATATTGGAGAGAAAAAGATATAAGGTCAAAAGTTGAATTAAAAACATTTGTAGTATGCCCTGATTAACCGTGAAAGCTTGTACAAGAGAGCAAACGACAACAATAAGATAAAGTTATATAACTGAAACCTTTAAAAGTACGCCTAGATTAACAATTTTTCCCAAAAAGAAAAGGGAGAGAAACTGCATTTGATTCCCAAGAGGCAGCACCTATTGTTTCTGGAGTGATTCACATCATAACTTTTTTTTTGCTAAATAGATACACATCATAAGAATAAGTAATGCGAGTGTATTTGCATATAAAATCAAAATTATCAAGAAATACCGTGTTATTGGCATGCAAAAGAGATTGTCGTTGTTGGTGCAGATCATGAAGAATTGAAACACCAAGATCTTCTGTCTCCAGCATGGTCTTTCTACTTTCCCTAACTCTGTCACTAGACTTGTTTAATCTTTCAGTTGACATTAGTAATCTTCCTCTTTGATCCGCCGATACCTACACCATTCAGCATTCAGTATCACCACAAAATGAAAAGAGTATTCTCAGAATCAGATGAAAGAGTTAATCATATAGGCTATAAACAAGGGATACTTCAAATGTTTAATTATTTGAATCTTGCTAGTAAAACAAGTTACTCTTATTACTGAGAAGTTAGGTACTTAGGTCAGACGGCCAACAAGATGAGATTTTTCCAGCATGCATCTCTCTTTTTATATATGCAAGTTCCTACGAACTACATTTATGTAGCTACAGGAGATTTGTTTCCAAAGAACCCTGCCAAATACTACAACTAAGACCATGATTTTCAGCTATGAGATGAAGCAGGATTATCAACATACTTTAGATCATCTAATACAGTTGAAGGCATCAAAAATGCCAAGAGAGTATAAGTTGGAATGGTGGCAAGAGTTGATTTGATTAACACATCACACCTTCTGGAATTAAGACCTTTGCTTTCCATGTCTGGCGTTTAGTTTTAAACTTTCCCTTAAGAAAATAGAAAACCTGAACCTTGCTACAAGATAGAGTAAATGGCACACCTAAATATTTTTGAGAAATTGGAATTTTTCCAATATAGAAAATATTGTGGTAAAGAGTAGCTTGCGTAGCTTCCACGTTTGGCTTACAAATAGCCCAGATTTATGAAAAATAATTACTTGGCCTGCGGCTTGAGAGTATTGCCGAAATGTATTTACATATTACGACCAGAAGCAGGCTCGCATTTGAAGTAATCTAGGCATACCGTTAGTGCATCAGCCATGCCCGACTCCAACAACTCGTCTCTTGCAGCTTGATTTAAATTAGTTGATTCAATTCGTTTAACTTCACTTTTCAAATTGTTCAGATCAGACTTATATTCCCTCAACTTAGCAAGAAGAACAGCCTTCACATTGGGCTGCAAACTTCTTGCCTCAAGGTCCATCTTGCGGATCTGCAAATACAATCAGCCAAGAATAAATTTTATTGCAAGAATACAGGAAAAGAAAAGGACATATTTGGCACCAAGGAGCAAGGATAGGCCTCATATAATACCAAAGATTCTGCTTCATCTAATCCAGTTTTGACTTCGGAAAGTTTTTGCTTCTTTTGTTCTGTAAACAATCAAGAAAAAACATATTTAGAACAATAATGTTTACTAATGGAAAAAGAGAATTCATTGTAACGAAAGAAAGGGAATAGGAATGCATTAAAGAACAATAAAGCATTATAAATAAGATAAGTAGGATAGAAAAATTCAGTAATGCATAGTAATGTATAACACCAATATGTAGCAGTCACAAAGAACTAAAGCACCTTCCCCAGTGTCAAATACAAATAATAAAACTCGGATGTAATAAAACTGAGTCAAAATCGCCTAAAAAGGATAACCATTAGCCTTACTTTAGCTACCCGAGAATATTGGTCAACTGGAAACAAATGCAAGAAGCTCATTCACAATTCGATAAAACCAATTGCTTCCACAAAATTACAAAAAATAAAATAAAATCTAATGTCAGCAAAGAGGTTTAGGTGGATTGAGGCGACGATTGTTCAAAATTTAATCTTAAATGGATAAACACTTAAACACTTGTGCCTTAAGAGGTCAATCGTTCACAAGCTTTGTAAGTCAATCAAATTTCTTGCTGATACATTATCAACAAAGTGTACTCCCTCCATTCCAGCTTCAGTGTCAACACTCAAAGCATGTTTGTGGCATGGAGTTTAATGTGTGTACTTAAGATCTAATTCACGAGATTTCTTTGTTTACGCACTTAAGATGCAAAAGAATAATTCAGGAAAAAACTATTACGAAATATTACTTCTAAATAAGCTTTTTCAATGTCTTAAATCCATGCCATAAACTTGGTTTGAACCATAACAATCAGATACTGGAACACAGAGAGGATCACTAATATTAGTGTAAATCAACCCTTAATTTTCAAATATTCCATGGCAGACAAAAATGTGTGCACATATACTCTAGTTTAGGTGTAGTAGAGGGAATATAGGAGCGGCTGAATCAGTAATGGGTAGCAATTTTATATACTTGATTTAGAGGGTGTTTTTATACTGAAAAATTGAAATGGAGCTTCAGGACTGGAAAAAGGGTATCACCAAACCTCTTGCTCTTATACAATATTCATAATTGTCACAAAATAATATCGTTGAAGAAGGGGAGGGGAGGGGAGGGGGTAGAGAGAATTGCGTTATGAAACAAACAGCATAATTAAAAACAAATGAACATTTAAAAATTCACTAAAATATCATAGTTTGTCCATGACAACGTTCAGGTATACCAAATTACAGAAAGAGAGATGTTACATGTTCCATAAGGGCTTATACAAGATACAGCGGATAATTACCCCATGCCTAATGGAAAAACTTATCCAATATATGAAGCCTCCTACATATTGTGTCTTACAAATAGAATCAAGCCTATAAGGAAGGTAAGATTAACCGATAATACACGAGAAATTAACGTCTTAATCACCTTTTCTATATATTGATGTGATAGGGATATTCCATCTCTAATTTATAAAAAAAACAGAAGGGTTTTCCAATGACTAATATTCAATGGATTCAAGCAAATTAGAATATACTACTAGATAGCTGTTGAAGGAAAGTTGAATGCCATTTCATTATCTTAAAGACTAGAACATCAAGTCCTTCAAAATGCAAGTCTAAAATCAACAGAGAAGGGGCATAGACTATTAAGTAATTCCAGGAGAATGGAGCAAATCAGAGGCATTAAATTTCGGTAAATTCAAGCAAGAGAGATTTGATCAGCGAGTGCAATTCTTATGCTTAAAACATTAAACAGGACTTTTTTCTGTTCGAATATTTTACAACCCTAACTTTCTTTCTGGTATTAAAAACCACCCCCCACCAATCTTTCCATTCTCTGTACAACTATCAAATAAAAAATGTATATTATTTTTTTGCCAGCCTTGTTGAGTTGAGTTATATCTGAAGTCCCTCATCATCAAATTGATAACTTCGACATACACCCTTACTGGCAATGATTTAACCAGACTTTAACGGTGAATAAAAGTACAATAGATCGTATATGCATCAAATCTGCAGTATGACTATGGCAAATAGCGATTTAAATCAAACAAAATTTGGAATTTCATCAAGGGTGTTTTGTCTCACCTCCATCAACAAGAGTGGCGGATGTACACTTTTTGGATAAATTTGCCGAAAGCTCACAGTATTGGCGTTCGTAACCTTCAAACACCTCACTCATCCTGTCCAAAACTCCAATTATCCTGCCCTGCCCAATCAAACAATTTAACAAATAATAAGAAAAAACGAGACAATTGGATCGATATCCATCTCTCAGTATAGCATCAATTAATGGATCGCTTAGGGCTGGATGTATGAAAGTATATGACATTGAAGAGAATCCATATATTCTGAAAACAAAATAATTAGAAGTGCTATGGTGAAACAAACCGAGTGAACCTGAAACTGATCGGAAAAAATCTGCCGGAAGTCGAAGAGATGATGACAGTAATGGATCTGATTTGATATTTGCTTTTTTGACAGCCTAAAGGAAGAATAATATTAGTAGCTGGTTTGGTTTACCTTTCAGAACAGAACGACAATACCCGTTGCGTTGGGTAAAAAGTAAAAAGCGGTTACCTTTATTTAGAACGTAGGAAAAGCATATTTTTTTTACCGGTTAACGTTTTACCTTCTGGTGTTTTACTGACAGCTAGGCTTTTTTGTTGGTCTTTTTGTCCTTTGCTCTTGTATACCTTGCGTAACCTTTTAGTAGTGTTGCACATCAGACTGGCCTAGTCCGATCTGATTTGACATGAGTCTATCAGACTTTGGCTGTTGACCTGATCAGATTATGCCATGATTTTTAGATTTTCAGATTAGATCAAGTCAGGTCAGGCCAATCTTATACAACAAAATTGTGTTCTGAAGAGATTTATAGGCCAGACCAGGCCAGGCCAAGACTGATCCGGTACAATATTTTTTAAAAAATTTGCTTATGCATGAGGCGTTGGGGGTTTGGAGCAGTGGTTGGGGGCCCTGAGGTAATGAAGTTTGGCCTCTTGACAATTTGTACTGTTAATGGGCTGTTGTACAATACTAGGCTATAGGCTATATCATTGTTATAAACAATATATAATCATATTATTTCGAATCGGCTCAATCGAGTTTTGAAGCTAATCATATTTTTTCGAATCGATCTCAGCCGATGTATTCTACTCTCTTCGCTTAACTACCCCTTTCTTCAAACACAGGCGTCTCGCTACTTCAGGAATGACTAATAGAGTAATGTGTGGATCGGGTGGTAGATGGGGTTAGGTTGGATGAGGTGAGCGATGGAGCCTATTGTAAATGAGTAAGGCCAAGCTTGGTAGGGTCGTGCAAATGTCGGACTAGGTAGAAGGCCGTGCCGCTTTGGACTTTTGGAATACCGGGCCGGTAGAATATTTGTCAAAAAAATTATGATCATTTTACAACCTAACAAGTCGGGCTTGCTTTGTCCGAAGCTGACGAGCTTGGTTTTTGACGGTCGAACTCAGGCGGATCAAGGTCGTCAGGTCATGAGCCATTTTATGCGACTTCGTTTAAGCATTGATCGCTCGAATCGGCTAAAAATTAAAAGACAGACAGTTCGACGATATAGTGATGGGCCAAGAATCGTTGTCCGTCTGTTGTTAAATGGAGTGAGTCCTTGAAATGGAGTATATATATATATATATATATATATATATATATATATATATGATCCGCTTCTCCAAATGAATCGGAGGAAGCAGAAGAAGAAACAAAGCAAGCTTTTTTTAAATCGTTATAATAGGTTTGTTCTTTTGATTCATTGAGAGAGTCAGTTATATATATATATATATATATATATATATATATATATATATATATATATATATATATACTGATCCAGGATCTTAAGCTCACCTCTTATCCAACTCGGAAAAGCACACCCCTTTAACGACGGACGACTGACGGTTACGATCATCTATACATACTAATCACTATTTTTTTTTATAGACGTCAACATATAGCGTAGCCAGTCGTCGGTCGTCGTCATTAAAAGGGGTGAGCTCGGGAGTGAGAGTTGGATAAGTGAGCTTAAGATCCTGACTATTATATATATATATGATATTTTAAATGATTTTATTTTTAGGGAATTAACCACAATCTTTTCAAAAAAAATTTTCTCATGAAAAAAGATAGTATGAGATAAGTATATTGGAAAGGGTGTTATAGACAAGTAATACTATATTTAATGATATATACTCATTTTCTTAATTTTTGTGCACAATTCTAAATCTTCAATGATGCGTATCTACGAGGGTATTGAAATGCATATATATATATATATATATATATATATATATATATATATATATATATATTATGTATGTACACTGATAAATTAATGACAGATTTTTGGGATTATCTGACGGTGAATCGTCGCCATGTGAAATAATATATAAAAATCGTCGTCATATATAAGTGTAATACACAACTGTATATACATATAATCTGATTTATATATATATATATATATACACACAATGGATCTGTCCGGACTCGGACGAGGTCCAAAAATCTGACCGATTTTTATTTTTTTTTTAGAAACAACTAAAAAAAAAATATTATGGAATCGAAATTTTTCCATAATATAATATTTTGGGCGTGATTTGGATACCTATACTAAAAAATATATATAGAGACATGTTTTGATATATGTATCAAAATCACACCCAAAACTCATACTATGTATGTAAAAATTCAAGTTCCATAATTATTTTTATTTTTAGTTATATAAAAAAAGCAAAAAAAAAAAAAAAAAAAAGGTCCGGATGCTACTGGAACTCTCTCTCTCTCGTCTGGATATAATATATATATATATATATATATATATATATATATATATATAAAGAAAAGAAAAGAAAAGCTGTTGGAAATAATTGTTGAATTTTTAAAGTTAATTCAAAACTCAAAATTGACATAAATTTTAATCAATAAATGATGAATATTATAAACTATTTAAAAATTATTACTCATTGTAAGTTTTATTGGTTCATAATTTATAATGAGTGATCTTAATTTTAAATTTAAAAATGTCTTAAATTGACTTTCAAAAATAAATAATAATCATGTAATTGTTTTCCCTCAAATTCAAATTCGGGTGGAATGAACACAAATCTCTTTCTATTCTTCAGCAGCTCAGGTTCCGTTTAACCAATGTTTACAAAAAGCAGTATATTGGCATTGTTTCTAGATTTCTTTCTAATGTACTGAAGAACATCTCGATCAGAAAATATTTAGAGCATTGATAATTGGCATAACGCTAGGGGTTTCAAACGATGTGCAAATAAATAAGATAGATAAATGATGCTACTTTATCACATCACATAGTCAAGATGTTTTCGACCAATATAATGATTACATTTCCTTTTCTTTCATTCTCCTGGTCCTGGAAAAAGGGATCCCTCTGGTTTCTGCACATTTACATGTGCACGACCATTTAAATTTTAACATTTATAGAAAAAAGAACTTATAAATAATAAATAACTGTGTTTCTGATTACTCAGAATGATCAGAGTTAAGCCATGGAACATCTCTACCAGCTAATTAACATAGCATATGGGGGGGAGATCAAGAGAATTCCACAATGACAATTCACCATCATTACTGGAAGAAGATGATCCCATATCTGTCGAACTTTGCAATTCTTCCTCTTGTTTTTTCTGCACCACTTGCACATTGTCTTCTTCGACTTCCTTCTGCTCGTGTTGGTTCTTGTTACATGCATTATGTAGCTTCCTCAGCTGATCTGACCTGATGATCCTCTGCGTGTTTGCACTTGCTGATCTAAGTTTCAGCTTCAAGCACTCAGTTATACCATTGAAAGCATACAGTGAGGCTGAGAACTTCCTTTCGTATTTCATCCTTTTCATAGCCTCGCTAAGCATCGTTGGCTCCCCCTCATAAGCCACCTGCTCAATAGGTTCTGCTATCTCTTCAGCAATTTCAAAAGGGGAACAGTAATTTGATCCAAGTTCATCAACAAAATGGAAATCCATGGCACTTATATCAGTGCCTTCTTCTTCCCCATCTTCTTCTATTTCCCCTCCATCATTCGCCTCACCGCTTGAGCACTGGCCATCAGAGGACTGAGCCAAGTCACCCCAGTTATAGTCCACGTCAAGTTCTCTCATCTCACTATTATCTTTTTCACTGAAGCATGACCTTAAACTGGTGTTAGTGTACTCGCTAGTACTTGCAGTAGAACTAGTAAACATTTTGTCGTTGGGGATATAATCTTCAGGATCATTAAGAAAATCAGTGAATTGGGTATCTGAAAAGTCAGCTACCTCATCTCTATATTCTTCTTGTTCCTTCTCTTCATGGTTGATGGGAAGAGAAGAATTAGACGAAGCAGCCAAAGAGTTATTTCTGGCTTTCAGCCTATGAAGGAGAAGGTTTGTAATCTTTGTAGGAAGAGCTGGAGTTGAAGAAGATGATTGAGAACAAGGCCAGAAGTTTGTGCGAGTGTTGGCTCCTCGAAGCAAGCAAGCAGCCTCATCATAGGCTCTTGCTGCTTCCTCAGCAGTGTCAAAGGTGCCCAACCACACTCTTATTTTTTGTATGGTGTCCTTTATTTCAGCCACCCACCTACCTGATGGTCTTTGTCGAACCCCAACAAACCTCTTCCTAGCCCGCCGCGCTCCACCTAGTGCAGCAGCAGAAGCGGCTTCCTTCACCATATCATCCCAAGCCATGTTTCCTTCATCAGAGTTTTTCTCAGTCACCACTTCTCCAACCTTTCTCTTCCTAGCCATTTTCCTGTATTTCTATTCTATGTACTCTTAAGTTGTTTCTTATTGTTCTTGGCTTGCTATACTAGTAATTAAGTTGTGATTTTGTTGAGTTGGGATTTACGGGGTATATATATATATATATATATCTATATATGTAGAGAACTGAAGATCCTGTCAACCGAGAGATGGGAGTTGAAAGGGTCTTTACTGCTTGTTCACACCTCCTTGTTATTTCATATTTTCGGCTCGCAGCCACATGGAAGCTTCTCTTTAATTTTTGAGAGAGAGAGAGAGAGATTTAATGTAGATTTAAAATATTCAATATTTGTGTGTTTTCTGATATAATTTAGAGATGCTTTGACTCAGCCAAGGAGTGCAGTGTTTAGCATCCTCTTCTGTGCCAGAAGTATTATTTTAAGACTCAGTTCTCTTTTAATAACAATTCCAGGGCTGGTATTATGCTTTTTTCTAGATTTTTCTCATTAGCATATAAATAATTACAATAGATAATGTTTTATGCATACTTATCACTAATCTATTCTATTGGAGAAGAATATTTTAAGCTCTAAATAGGGAAGCATAGAAGTTATCAATGTCTGGAAAGAGACTAATTGTACCCTTCCTATTGTATGCCTAGGAAACCTAAAGCACCACAATATAATATTCCCAAGGACGCAAACAAACACGATGTATGCAGGGGGAGAATAGTCATTCCATGCAGGGGATATTCTCTATTTAATCAAATTAACCTTCAAAGAGCATGTAGGGTGTAGTTAAAAACCACTGTAACATTCTCAGTCATCACAAGTGGCTAATGCCATTGGGAGTGAAATCACTCTTCAAGAAGAGGTTACAACACAAGCTTTCGGTTGAATTTCAATCGAAACCCTTGCAATCCTAATTATTCTCTTTACTATCAGCTAGCAAAAACAAAACTAAAGACAACAATACTCTGTCTCAGCTTCATTCACAAGCTCAGGCTATGAAGTTCACAACAATGCGTTAAGGTATAAACCAGAACAATTCACACAACAATAACCAAGAAATCCTTGTACCTTCCTCTAAATTATGGAATGAAAACAATTACAAGATAACTAATATGTCAATGAAAAGTTACAGATAACAGAAGGCTAACCTCATTCTTAGGCTCAACAACATAACCTTCGGTGATTTTAACCATATAAATAAAAAATGTCTTAATCAACAGCTTTTGTCACGGCTGATGAAGGTCAACAGAATCGATTTCCCCAAAGGTTCGCGACAACATAAGCATGTCCAAGGAACTAAAGCTAACACTAACAAGTAATTTAATATGCAGAGAAATTAAATTTTAACAGAACCACTTTTAATATGATGCCTAGGAAATTAGCATCTTCCGTTTTGTAACAAGATTTTTTATGGGCTTGTCGCTAGCTTTTAGAAAGATATAATGACATTCAAAGACTAAACCAATGATCTATGAACATTCAATTTGAAAAAGAAAATAAAAAGATCCATGAACATACAGTAGTAAATAGTACATGATATGCATCTTTAAACCTTGATTACTCATCAAAGTTCAAGATTTTTGCCTATATGAGATAGTAAGGATCCAGTTAGTGGAATCAGAACAATAAATTTTTTGACTTTACATTTTCATTCACAGTTTTATTTATAATTAGAGACTGATATCTAATAGTAGAGGATCATTTCTTTACTAGTGTAGTATGGTCATTATTAAATACAATTTTCTTTTCTTCTTGGTTCTTTTAAAACAAAGCGGTCTGGGTTTCCCAACAGATCTGAAACTCAGTCAACTCATTATTTTCCCCCCAAAAAAAAAAAAAAAAAAAAAACCTCCTAAAAAGCACACATTATATATGAAATTCAAATTAATTAATTTTTATTTGATAATGAAATTGTACAAAATCTGTTCAAATTTTCCTTTCTCATAATCAATTAATTTATCCCAATCTTAACATCTGCCTAGTAATTGCGGTTAACACATCACGTTAAAATATTCAATATTTATTATTACCAAATAGAAAAAATATTTAAGAAAAAATAATCAATGATGTTTGGTTGATGTTTAATACACTAAAAATAAAATAAATAATTTCCCAAATAAAAATGTTCAAATTTAACTTAAATTCAATTTATATTAAAAAATTAACACATATTTCTCTAGATTTTTTAATAATTATATTCTTTTTTTTACTATACTTTTCATATAATTTTTATATATTTTTTTCATATAATTTTTTTTGGGGTGGGGTGGGGTGGGGTAGTGGTAAAGTATATACATAATCACATAATATTATTTTTTTTGAGTTTGGGTGTGGGTGTGGGTGTGGGTGAAATCAGATGCAATAAATTTTTTTGATCCGTTATGTTTTCATTCACAGTTTGAGGGAAGTAAGAGGTGTATACATAATCACATGATATTATAATTTTTGGGATATTGGGGTTTATGGAGTGTGGACCCCTATTATCACATACCATTTTTTTTTCTGTTCATATGTAGTTCTGGGTTATGACATAAAAAAAACAAAGCAGTCTGGGTTTCCCAACAGATCTGAAACTGAGTCAACTCCACATTTTTTTTGGGTGTGAGTGTGGGTGGGGTGGGGTGGGGGGTGGGGTGGGGGGTGGAGTGAGGGGTTGGATGGGGGGGGGGGTGGGGGGTGGGGTGGGGTGGAGTTATACATAATCACATAATATTAGTGGGGTGGATGAAGAAGTATACATAATCATAGATATTATTTTTTTTGGGAGGTGGGGTGATGGTAAGAGGTGTGATTATCAAGCTGGTTTATTTTTTTTTTGATGGGGTGGGGGGTGTGGGTTGAAATTAACCACAAAATCTGTTTAAGCTCTGCTCCTCTTTTCCTCCTCTCCTTCAGATGCATCATCACACACAATTAATTTGTCCTTAATCTAAATGAATAAAGCTCTGCCACCTGGAATTGCGGTTGTTCATAACTAGAATATATTAAATTGGAATATTCAACTTATATTCTAAACGTCATAAAGGTCTTTCAGCTTAAACTTATATTCTAAAGGTCTTTCAGCTTAACAGTGCAAAATGGAGCGGATCGCAGGCTGACTAGATTTACTTAGTCGAAGAAGTTGTCAATGGCCATTCTTATTTCTCCACATGGAGCTAGAACAACAGAGCACAGGTGCTTCTCATAGTGATGTATTATGACAAGGCTGACCACTAACAATATAGTTCCCATCATCTCTATTTGATATCAGAGCAACAGAATATGCTGTTGGTAACGTAGTCTCTATTTGGTACCATAACTTAATAGTTTTTTAACTTGATTATTTCCCTCTCTACTGTCAGTACTATATTCCCCGCTCCTAGGATAACATTTGAATATTAGATCTACTAATTAAGAAATTTTGTATTCTCAGTATAAGTTTTAGAAAAGATTTCCTATGCTACTAAGCTAAGGAGGGCAAGAACCAAAGCATCCTGCTAAGAAAACTAGATGAGGACATATGTGATCGTGACACATGACCTGCTGTAACATGCTCAAGTAGCAAATTCTCGTACACAAATCAAACTTTTTTTTGTACCTTAAAAAACAGCAACTTACTAAAATAGATCCCAACACTGAATAACTTACCTAATGAACTCGTACTATTCTAAAATTGAAAGACCAAAAAATGGCTAAAAGGCCTCCTTGTTTTCTTTTAAAAAGATTTGTGGGACTAAATAGTAAATACAATCAAGTTCATCAGTGAAATCCACAATGCATAGTTCCTTTCTAATAGTGTAGTCAAAAGGACACTCGTCATTCTGGCATGGATGTGGAAAAATATTAATCTCACAAACATAAACCGGTGGTTTTCATTCTCATCTGTAAAGCCTTCTCTCTTTTTTCTTTCCTCTGGATAGTTTTTCCCAGACCAGCCCGATCACTGGTCCCCCACCCCTTCTTCCTCATTTTACCCTTGATTATAACTGCAAGGATGTTGATCACACAAGTTTTTAATAAAGTAAAGGAGGGAGGAGGCATTTTTAGTAAAATAGTGCTTCGGAAATACAAATGAACAGGATACTCCACGATAGGAAAATAATATTAGCATAGTGACAAGGCACCAATGAAATATTTCTCAAGGACATAACATGGACAACACACAACAAATACAAACAAAATTATCACACACATGAGATACATCTCAAGGCTATAACATGGACACATAACAGATACAAACAAGATTCTCATAATAGTCCTTTTCCTTTTCTTTATGGTTGGGCTCTGGAAACAACAGAGAAGTTAACCTTTACTAACACGATCCATATATACTGTTGCAGCTTGCTAATTCAGAGACTAATTGAACTAAATACCTCTCAACTCAAACCTCAGCAGTCTGAAGTAGGGGAGAGCTATGACTATTGTTGTTTCGGAATATTGGACTGGCACTAGAGCAGGATCTCGATATGCAGTGACAAGTTTTTCATAAAAATCAGCCATTGTAGAAGCGTCACTTTGATCATATCTGTCTTTCTTTATCAGACACTGTATCATAGAAATATAGTTCAGGTAAATTTTAGAATTTTATTAAGAAAAGAAATTAATCAGGAATAAAAAAAATTGTAATTTTATGCGGACAGCTGAATCAACTAAGAAGTCTGATGAGTAAATATGAATATCCTCTCTTCTATCAAAATTACTTTAAGCATATTTGAGATCTAACACTGTTCTGCATGCTTTTTCAGCTATTGTTTATGCCACAAGTACAAACAACAAAGAGTCAATGGACATAGGAAACAAGGATACACTGGGGTGGGTGTCACGGAATACAGGAGTTCATCAAATCTTAGAAAATGAGGATTCAGGTGAAGAGGGAGATGCACATATTTTAATATATATATATATATATATATATATATATATATATATATATATCTCCTCCATCCCCAAAAGATAATTGAAGTGATAAAAATCTTGTCCTCAAAAGCATGACAAAAGTACTACATAAATTTTTCCTTGGACAAATTTACTTGACTTACTATCATATTTTACTTGCCTCAATAGTCAACCACTCATATCACTAGTTCTCTCTCTACCCAAAACCCAATTAAATATATTAACCCATACAAATATCAACTCATCACATTACTTGAGGACAAGGGTAGATTGGGAAAAAAATATACTCTCTCCTAATTTTTTCACTACCTTAATTTATGTGAAAATTGTACTTTCATCATCCTTTTGAGGGACGGAGAGAGTATGATGATAATAAAAATAAAACTCATGCTTATCCAACAAAATACATAGGTTCATAGTTTGTTTGTTTTGAACTCGAGGACGAGGGCCTAACAGGCTAACCAAAAGAGAATAACTATTAGGGGCTAAACTGTAATTTTTGAAAGCTCAGGAGTTAGTGTGAAATACTTTCAAACTAAGGGTCTAGATCTGACGATGAATTAACTTTGGCAGCTAAATAAATGGTTATTTTGCACGAGATATTTTCTGTTTAAGATCGCAGCTCACACATGCACACAGTAATCGCGCGCACACAGAGAGATTGGGGACTGCAGAAACACAGTGGCAGTGACGACAAGGTCTGGGACAAAGATATTTGCAATTCTCTCTCCTTTTTTTTTTCTTTTTCCACAGAAACTTTGGATGAAAGCTTAGGGCAAAGGCAACTATGGCTTTTCCCTTTTTTGCCTGAGATCTGAGTTTTATTTCCAGCAGCAATGAAGGTGCAATGGTGTTGATTGTTGTTTTACGGTGGTTCGTTTATTATTTGGGGATATGGAAATTACCTCACCCCGTGCACTGTCACCAATCTCACGCACCCCTGCTTCCTAGTAATGTACCAATTGGCATACTATCCCTAAATATTAATCCCATTTCCTAGGATGCATACATGCATTCATCAAATTTTTTGTGAGCTTGTTTTAACCAATAAAAGGAGTCCTGGCATGACAAAACCTTCAGGGTGGTCCATTATATTTCTTCCTCTAGGTCAGCATTTAAAAAGCCGTTTTACATCCATTTGGGGAATAAATTGATTATGTATATCAGCTATAGCAATCAAAAGTCTAATGGATGTAACTCTAGTGACCATAGAAAAGGTATGAAAACAATCAATATCTGCTTAATGCTTAAAGCCAACTAGTCTCACTATAAAGTTGTCAATGTTACCATCTGGTTTTAGTTTCTTTCTAATAGTCCATTTACATCCAGTTATTTACCCAATTTTTTAACAAAAAAAAGTTATTCAAAAGTTTCTTATGCTAGTTAGTGAAGGAATGCAAAACAGAAAGTTGAGAAGATCATTTATTAAACAGAGAAGGAAAGAAAATAGAAAATGATTTACATGAACATATTGCCACATTTCTTACTTGTGCATTAAGAGCATGAAAATTTAAATCAGTCATCAAGGTGTGTCAATGTACCTCAGCAGAATAAGACTTGAATATCGGGAGGAACCTTTTTCCGCAATAGCTGTTGAATAAAAGAGTGATGATTGGAAGAGGAAATATAAAGCCTGAGGCTAGGGAACCTTCTTCAGCCCAAATATCCCAATGGCAATAATATGCATCAGCACCAAGGAAAAAATGGTTGAATTGTGCACTATAGGCCAAAATTCTCCACCAGTCTCAAATTTAGGTGAATAAACCGTCAAAAGCTGCAAGAAAACTTTTGCTTCAAATCATATTTTAAATAATATCTCAACATGGAGTATTAAATAATTCAAAAAACCTTGGCCTTTAGAATTTAGAACAGGGACCAACCAATCAATCTAGCACTACATAGAAAGAAGTTTAGAACTTCAAAGAAAGATTCAGAAAGTCCAAATGTGTTATATAAACCAATAATTCAAGTTTCATGTCGAATATTATATCAATACCAAAGGCTAGAAATTCTCACGTGTCCCACCTCATGAATGAATTTCCAAATTACCAAATCAATCAGTAGGAAACTAATAATAATAATTAATTAAAATCAGCAAAACGAATAACCCTCTTTACAAACTACCATGATTGTGTGTGATACTAATGAAGATATATGCATTTAATACACTTTGAGATAACCATCAATGAAATACAATCTTTCTTACCATCAATGAGGTCCCTTAAATTGTAAATGAATTTTTTAAGATCAAAGAACATATTTTATTAGAAAGAAAGAAATTACAAACTACGAAGCTTATATGCACTACAATCTTTTGTATAACATCAAAGTGGAGTTTATTAATTTAACAAGAAAAAGAAGAAACATATTCACTAACCTGGTTACGGTAGATGATGTATCCCAGACAGTAGTAAACCAAGAGAAATGGCAGAATTAGGGGAGCAAGGAAAAAGTATGTTATACCAAGAAGTCCAAAAAAGAGAATCCTGGGAATTTCGTTATGGTATGGAATCGAAGGGACCTCTAACTGATCTCCAGATTTCCCTAGGATGTTTCTTTCAATGAAACTCCAAATAAGCTTAGTCAGTCAGTCGAAAGAGTTCTGAAGATGTGCTTGTCCAGCCAGATGTTACAACATATGCAATGAAGAACGAGGCCTATACCAAAACAATTTAAAGTGAAAATTTATGAACATATATTCCAAAACGTTTTCATAGAAAAGTGTATAGATTTGAACAAGAAGAATCTATACACCGTTTCATTACACTTTCATAAATATTCTTTTGAGTTCTCATTTAAATTTTAGTTTTAGTCTTGTTTGTAACCACTTTGGGTATACTATTTAATCAAAAAGCAAAACAAAAAAAATCATTAAAACTAGAACCATACATCATCTTCTCCTGTGAGTCCCCAATATAATCCCACATCAAAAGTGTGAGAACAATTTGACTTTTTGAAAGAGTTTAGGGTAGTCATTGCTCCCAACTCGAGCTTAAACTTTTGAACAGCATTAGCAAGTTCAGTCCCTTCTCAAGTTGTTGGGCAGTGTCATCCATCAGATCATGACAAATGATATCATAATTATTTGGTTTACCATTTTTTGTTAATTTACAAGTTATCCACACGTAAAACACACAGCAAAATTTTGGTGTGTGTAACCCATCAAGAGTTTGTCACCGGGAGAGCTGATCCGCGTTTACATCAAAAGAGACCCTAGAATGAGAAAGTAGGGTTTTAACCAAATCCACATAAACAAAATGAGAAAGTAGGGTTTAATATAAGAGCTTCAAGAAGTGCAATTTCTAACAACTTGCACTTAAAGCTTTAGGAACACATTTGGGAAACATTGCCAATAAATTGTTGGCCCACTAACATCATGCTCTCAGGTCATGAAATCTTCACTCTGTAAAATATTCATACAATCCCATCCACCTTTTTTTAATAACTCCTCCGTTCCACAAAAAGTGTTCTACTTGTCATTTTTTTTGTTTCACCAAAATAGTCCATTTTTTAGTGAGAGTAGAATAAAAGCGACCCAATGTCCTCAAGTTTGATCATACCACACTACTAAACTAACAAATTATTTTGAAGGATATACAAGGGGAAAAATATATACTTGAGATTCTAAATTTTGTAAATGGGGCTCTTTTTGTAGAATGGAGCGTGTACTATTTTGTTTTTGGATATAAACAACCTCATCCAGATTTATACTGGTTGTTACAACTGCACTAACTAAATAAACTTGCACGTGTCAGAATAAATAATCCTACAGGGACAAAACAAAATGGTTTTACACGCTAGGTTTGTGAATTTATGAAGGAAATGAGATGACTTGTCTGAAATAAAAAATCAATCTGCTACCAAATTTCTCAACGAAGAGGGATGGCTCTGCTCAGCAATAAGTAATCTCAGATACATCACAGCCAACCAAAGAATAAATAAATGGGTCTCCTTTACATTCTCCTCATACCTATAGTATTCTTTTACCTAGTGCCGTATTGCATAACAAGAAATGTTCTCTGATCCATCCTCAATTTGCAGTGATTTAAACTACCTGAGTGATCAATAAAGCTTCGCCAAAAATCACCCAAAATAACTTAGTAAGTTATATAATGCTGACCTCACTAAATACTACCCCTTCCTTTGTAATGGATCCATTTTTTAAAGTTTGTTCCTCTCCAAGCTTCAATGCACTAATTGGAATAAAGTGTTGGGACTTAATACTATGCAACTGCTAAGCAGTCTTTTAAAGAGTCGTCAACATAGCGGATATGATTTTAAAATAGCCACATAATACAAATACTATAGAAACCAACTGAGAGCTGAGAGCTGAGAGCTGAGAGCTGAGAGCATAAGCATCCATTTTAGCATCAAACCACACACATTCAGTAATTAAAACTTTCATGTATGGGGTCAAATCAGAATTGTACTCATTTAATCCTATTGACTCTAGAATATCTTTGAAGTACTCTGCAATCATTGGTTACACCTACTTTCATTCAATTCCATAGACATCCACTAATCCAGATAAATGAGTGGTCTTCTCCAAGAATATTGAAAATGAAATCTACATATTAGCTATCCCTGCCTAAGCAGCACAACCATCAAGAAAATAAGCTCAAAACATCTAAAGGTCTAGCACATACATAATATGGAATAAAGCATCACCAAGCTTCTATATATTTTGTAACTTTTGTCATCTTAGAGTTATTTCAATTGACATTCTAGAGAAGCTTAATCATGCATTATTCACACTATACAAAATCCATATTTTCCAACATGATCTAGATGACATGAGGTTAATACAAATTTCACTCAAATCATAGTAAATGAATTAGAAATTTCCTCATATTTGATACTTTAGAAAAGAAAAGTATTTCCATAGTTTAAGCAGTTCAAATTAACAACTTAAATAAATATACCTGCCCTGGAACAGCAACAGCTAATACCATGGGAATTTTCTTAGGCTCCAGGATGATATTAGTCTGGTATAGAACAGATCCTGATAGGACGTTTGCAAAGAATACGTTCCATATGGTAAACCAGAGTACCTTAAAACATGCACTTTTCTCTATCTGACTGAGTGCAATATAACCTTGAATAGAGGAAAGCATTATCATGATGGGAGGTACAAAATGTAGAAACAGCTGCAGAATGAGACTAGGAAGATATCCTGTAACAACTTGACTGATGAATGTTCTGTACGTCACAGAATTTGTAGTTTAGTATTTTCAAAACTTATAAGGCTACAAATATTTGAGCTGCACACATATATATCATGGCACTAAGTTCCATGGAATTATATATGTTGTATGTACGTAATGTTAAAGAGGCTCAAACCAGTGGCTTTGGGAAATAAAAATTTATTATGGAAAAAGTATTGATAGAAAACAAGAAACTAACATATATAAACACTTACGTTCTCAGTATGCCTTTCAGAAAAGGGAACCAAGTCTCCAACTGATCCAAATGAGTAAGACCTTGCACTACTATAACTGGTAAAAAGAACAAAACTGTAAGAATAATACATGCAACAACAGCCACATGGTTGGAAATCCATCTTTTCATGAATGATGCAGAAAAGAAGGGCCAGTAAACATCCTGGGGCTCAGGAGCAGGCTCAGTAACCCACTCTGTAGGATTCATTCCCTGTTTGATGTGTAAGGCTATTGCAGCATCAAAACGTGACTTGAAAGAGACAAACGCAGACGGAACTTCCTATAAATTGAAAAAAAATAACTGGATGAAAGGCTGAACAAAATTTAAAATAGACAAATAGAAATAAGGAAACTAGGTTTTGGAGCTTATAGATGGGGTAATTCGTACATGTTTCAAAGAGGATAATATAAATGGCATACTACGAAGTATCACTTGGGACGTTAAGACAAACTCTAAAACATGACTAATTATTTTGCCACGTCAGATATGCTGTCACGTCAGATATGCTGTCAGAGAATCTAATGTGGTTTGATATTCTGTGATTAAAATCCATCCAGCAATGGGGCAATCATCAAGGACTAGGTCAGAATTACTGCTCAAAATTTCAGGGTTAATAGATGTATATCTAATGGTTGATAGACAATTCTGACATCAATCACTGACATTTTGACAGGTAATAAGCATGTATCAGTCACTTGCCACCTTTCCATAAAAATATGCCAAAATTCAAAAAATAATGTTTAAAGTAACTTATAATACAAACCTTTCCAGTGACCAAAGATTGCTCCATTCGGACACTATCTTCGAGATGTTCTAGCTTCTTTTCATAGTGATCCAAAAGATCAACTTTGCGGCCTAAAAAGCTAGCACGTCCGACCCTTTGTTGAGAATAGTTTGATGATTTCAAACGAAGAAGCCTTCTAGACAAGTTATCTGCATCACGCTAGAAGAAAAATCTTGATTTTAGAGATATTAGACTGGATAAAGGAGAAGAAAGCAGGTAGCAAAATTCTAACGGCCAAACTGTTCATCAAAATTTGAAGTTTTAACATCTAAAAAATTGAATTGTTAATCTAGAATAACATTGTTCAAATGCTACTATTGTAGTGCATTTGGAGAATTTCTGACTACAAATTGTGTGGGAACCATACACACAATTAGATCCGACTTTCTCAGGCATTTAGAAAGGCTCAAAAGCCTGCCAGAAACAAAAGGAAATTTGAAATTATTTTACTTTTATCTCTTGTACAATTGGTGGTTTTTACGCAAATGTAAGTCCCGGTATTGTTGCATCCTTCACGGAAACATTTTAGTCAAATCAATTCTTGTGTTAATAAAGAATTTATACTTCTCGACAAAGTTCAAAGCAGGCTTTACATATTAAATTCTTTTTTTTCACATTTCACAAGCCATTTATGGATGCTTAAGATTTTCAACGGGAGATTTTGAATAATTTTCACTGTATTAGTATTGTTTACCATTTTTAAAAATATTGGACTTTTTGATGATCTGTAATTTTTCTTGATTTTCTTAGATTAATAACTGCAAAAACTAAACTCTACAAATCTATAGCAGGATCTGAGAGAATACACATTGCAAAACCCTCAGACACTCATCCCTGCCAGGCAGAATAAACACCCACTCCTCAGCTAACCAAATAAACTTCAATCCTTGAACTCTGACACAACTGAAAGATCCCTCATTGTAGACATCTTATAACAGGGAGCAGAATTATAGATTAAACAAAAATCACCAAATAGAACAAACAGACATCTTATAACAGGGAGCATAATTATAGATTAAACAAAAATCACCAAATAGAACAAACAGAGCCCATGGTTACTCAAATTTAGTATCTACAGATCAAGATAGAATTGGATAGCACAATTCGAAGTTATTATTATTTTATTTTTCTGACAATAATTCTAAATATTAAGAAACATCAGTTACATAACCTGCTGTCAAGCAATAAGTGAACAATTAATAGTATCCAATACATATTGTTACATAGACATTCTGTTCAGTGAGAAACACAAATATTCACACTAAAGTAATGCAAGATTTAATAAAGATAGTACACGAAAAGATCTAATCTCACAAAAAGACGGCAAATTAACTACGAAAAGCTTGAGCATTATACTTACAATTAGGCTTTGAAGTTTGCTTGTTCGACGAACACTAATGTGTGAAAGATATGCAGAAGGATAATACTGCGTGAAAAAGTTCTCAACACTTTCACTGACGCTGCTCCCTGATGAAACAGGGATACTTGCCATTACTAATATTGTAAACTGATGCATCTGAGGTTTGGATGAAAAGAAGCAGGCAATCCGTTTTGATGAAATGTATTTGTACTCCTGCAGATAATAGTTTCTTTATCATCCAATCAAAAAATTCTGAGGTTGCTTCCTCCCTCCTAAATGAACCAACAAATAATGATGGTACTTTATACTTACAGAATAAAGAAGATAGCAGACAAATGCCGTAAAAACATACACAGCAGAGAAGTGGATCCATAACCTTCAGAAAGGCAAAAACATAATGTCAGGACTCCTTCACAAAATTTATCTAGATGCCTTTCATATTTAGTTAAATTTGGAAACCTCATAATTCAATAAAATCAGAACCATGAGGCATTAGAAGTATGAGCAAAACCTTCCTATAGAAACATCATGACCACAACTCAATGCATCATTTATTATAAGTATGAACTTTGGTAAATTTAGACACATCTAACGAAGTACATACAAGTATCAAATCCTAGCAGAAATTCTATGCAGATTCAATCACAGGAAAAAATAGTGTGTGCTAGTAGTTATGCGTAATCAAGTTAGACAATAGAAAAAGGAAAAGAAAGCACAAATTTCATTAAAACTAACAGCACTTGGAAACTTCATATCTAGCATGAAATCTGACGGAAATGGTAAAAAGCTCTAGAAGGAATAAGATAAAAGAAGAGACAAATGTCAGTATTTCAATTAAATTCAGAGTGGGCTAAAACAGAAAGCTAGTAAGGCTGTATTTCAAGATAAGTTTGCTGATGTATTATTAATTTCAGAGTCTCCAGAATGGTCATAGAGTGTCTTTCAAGTCAAATCATTAAATGTAGTCATCAGTCAAAGTAAAGTTTCTAGATGTGTATTTATTATGCTTGTTCTTGAAATTTCCAAGTAATATTTAACTATTTAAGTGCTTTCTCGTACGCTTTTGAATGGCAGTAATGAATAGATTCAATATCTGAGTATTCCTCTTCTTTATTCCAGCTTTGATTTTCTGAATATTGTAGGACTCGATCTTGTATCAAAATCATTCGAAGAGGTGGATTCCTCCACACTCGCATCTAGCCTTAATATCCCTTCCATTCTCCCAAATATCCTTATCCTCACATTTGTTTCTGTTCTACATCCTGTTCTACAAAACAATCACACACCCGCAAACAACTTACCACCAACACTTAAAAAGAAACCTCTTTCATTTCTTGAAAAAGCTTTTCAGTGGACATTTTGACTTGAATACTATTTTTTTGTCAGAGCATAACTGTTCACCGTCAAAGAACTCTACATGCTGTGAAACTTATCCAGAAAGTGAACTCACTGCTAGGTTTTCAAATCAGAATCGAATTCAAGCTATCATTTGCTATAAAGATTACTATTTTGTATACAATATTAACTTCAAAACAAACCACCGGATGTCAAGTATGGAATGATTGGCATGCTGTTAGAAAGTTTGCAGAATGATTTTTAGGTTCTTTTTGGAATTTTGGCCAACCTCCATCTATGGCAGCCAACAAATACTTGCCTTTGATCACCAGTCTCTCATCTTAAGTTCTTAACTTAAGAGCTTCAAATCAAAAAACATGGTATATCAGAGTCTAAATGGAGACATGATTATCACTTAAACAACCACCATACTGTAAGAACCTCAATGACTGTCTGAAAAACATGATCAGACCTTCATCAAGATTTCTGATATGTTAATTTAAGCATTAACGAGGAAAGAACACATAACCTTCACTAGTAAAGTACTGAATGGAATGGCAAGACTTACTCTTGAGTTCATATAAAATACTGTGAAGAACAAAAACATCTCCAAAAATCAACATATTAAACCCAACTCCGCAAAACAGCCCTACTAATGTTTCAGAAGTTCCGAGTATCTATGGAAAAAGGGACCCAAATCCCTAAACCTAGAAATTTTCAAAACACATCCATGCTAACTATAGAGAGCTTTTCTTTACCTAAAAGCGGAGTTCAGTTGGAACCTGAAATAGTTGTCATCATCTACGGTAAACATGAAATATCAAAAATAAAAGTTAACAAAAAAATATAAAAATCAATGACTTAGGTGCGGAATAATTACAAATTCTCAGTTATACATGCCAGTACAAGCATTATGAAGAAAATGATAAATCTGGCATAAACATAATGTTTTCTGACATAGTTTCATTATTAGAAATAGTCCACATTCATCAACAGAAAATAACAAAATCTCACTAGTGTTGGTAGCAGTATAATATAAATTATTTGTTCATACAGCAAGACAATAACCAATCACCTGTTTGATCCATCCTCAACATTTGAAATAGTGAATGACTCCAGAGACTTGTTTGGCAGGTCCAAAAAGTCAATTACTAACTGCTTCCCCAAATAATTGATGGGAAGAAGAATGACCGCAATGATCATAGCAAAAGTAAATAATCGTAAACTGCAATATTGGAACCAAGAAATCAGATAAACTACGATATTAAGAAAAGGAAACAATCTTAATCTAGAATCCTGATTAAGACAATACATTATATGTCACCAAAAACTGTATAAATGGTTAAAATTGATTCAAACTTATGCCAAAGGCATTTTAGCCTAGTTATCAAAAACATATGATTAGCACACTTCTCCAGGTTTTTGTAAAAGATATCTTGTCACTCAGCATGACCAGATACTCATAGCAAACAGAAAATACTGGAATCAAATCCAAGCAAGATAACTTGAATTGGGAGCTTTTATTGCCCTAAGTTCCACGTTGAATGATTAAATGCATGTATGCTAGCATTCGTTTACACATAAGCGGGAATCAAAGACATACCTCTTGAAGCGTGTTAGCCTTTAGTGCGGAAAAACTCGTGCAATTCTACGTGCTCTGCAATCCAACAGTGTCTCCAAACTACAATCCTTGTGGGATGAGAACGGAGCTCAAATCCACAGTTCGTAACAACTAGGATTTAGTCAGTATTTGGAAGCTTTCAAGTATGACAGTCAGGGCCGGCCCTGAGTTTTTCAGGGCCTAAAGTGACAAAAAAAATGGGCCTTTTGCGAATTGTTATTAAGATATGCATAAAAAAAATTAAAAAAAAATTCTGAACAAAAGAGCATCAATACGAAAGAATACCAAATATAATAACCGACTATTTCAATATTTTCTTTCTTTTTCTTTTTTCAGATCCAAACATATACTTTTTAGGAGCCATGGTGAATTAAAATTTAAAAATCTGCAAAATTCCAGCATAATCTCGTATTATCTATAAATTAATTATCAAATAGGGCCTCCTTTATAATTATTAAGAGTCTAACACTACTCCCAAACAATTAAAAAAACTCAAAAGAGATTAAATTTTTCACTTGATTCATAATAGCATAAACAAATCTACTCAATCAGTCATCAAGCCCAATTAAATTAAACAATGCTTCTAAATCTCATAAACAAAACATTTAATTTTAAAACCCTAAAAATAGAATTAATAACACGAAATTAGCTTGAAATTTATGAGAAGGAATCTTTCGAATAGCATTTAACACTTGAACCTTTTTCCGATTTTCTATCTCGTATTTATATCTATATGTAATTCAAATATGGGAGGACAGTGATGAAGGAGACGAAGTCGATTGTCCACATTGGAGAAGGAAGCTCAATTGCCGCACCACTCGGTCACTCACCACATTATTTGTTTTTATTCAAGTATTCTATTTAAATAATGAAAGGAAGAAAATATTTAAGGGGGCCCTAAAAATTTGTGGGCCTAAAGTCTCGCACCTTGGGCTTTAGCCTGTGGCGTGTTGATGACAAATGTCTTGTCTCTCTGCTTTTGGAATTTCAAGACTTGTTAACTCGATAAGCGAGGAGATGTGGGTATTAATGGCTAAAGTGGTTGAACCACTTCCTATTTTTCCTCCATTTCCCAGATAAGTTAATTAAACGGCTTAATTGACTTGGTCAATTGGATAGCCTGATGCCAATAAAACAAATGGGTCGAACCCTCTATGGGCGCCCCATTTGGATACCCAAAATCCAACATCCCCCACTCGCCCATGGCGGGGATGACGTAATCCTCACATCTGCCAAAAACAGCTTGAACCAAAAAAAACTTGTAAACCTTTAGATGTCGGATCGTGCGATCGCTGAGGCCAACATAGTGGCATCTACCCTTCTAAAGAAAGCAGTACAGAAGCTCTCACGCCAAACTCAATTAGTTTGCGTAGAGGCTACAACGTACCCAGACACGTTTGAATATCATTAGGTTAAGTATCGCTAATCCTTCAGAGAGCCACACATAACACATTTGGGCTCAAGTCTATTTCGTATCTCACTTATTACTATATCGCTATCAAAGCGTTATAGTAGTCGATAATAAATGCAGAACGAGGTGAAATTAAATTTTCTTCGCTTTGCCCTAATAATTAAATACTACTCAAATATGAATCAACTGCTTTCCCAAAATCGGTCTTTATAGCGTCATCAATAATCCTGACCTTCAGAATCGAAACCAAAGTACCAACACTAATTCATGTTTTTGCAGTATAGTCAAAGATCACAAAGAATACTTGATGTAGGAATAAGGATCTAGTCTTACAGGACTCACGTCACATGGTGAGGAAACAGGAATTCATTCTCTCACCTTTCTTTACATGGTCGCTAAGCACATGTAACACTCTCACAACATGCTATTCTATAGTGTTGTGCGGACCTCGGTCTAGTCACTCCCAGGGGGCCTAACTCGAACATTTCAAATTGCTCGCTTTTTAAAGCACCACATTTGAAATTTCGCGTCCGGTTATTATGTCACGACAGACATTCTCATCTATATGAGCATATGTCCTATGGTCATGCTGTACAAATCTTAGTTCAGTCGCTTTATAAGGCATAAGCGCCTAACTCGAATTTCCAGATTTCTCCATTTCCCAAGCGACAACTCTGAAACTTCGTATCCGACTATTAGTACAGGTTAATATAGATGGTGGGGCATAATATATTTGATTAATCCAAATTAACATCATCTTGGCACATGCCAAAGCGACATAATATTTTATTTTGTTCGCTACTAAGCACCAATTGATTGCTTATCTAAAGCATCAATAGATCGCTACTCAGCACCAATGAATTAATTGTCTCAACCTTAATCGCTTTTCAAAGCGCAAAGGCTGATTGCTCGTGTGAGTGAGTCAATCAACCTGTTGACATATATTTAATATGTACACATCCAACATGCATAATAATTGTGTGAACTATTAATATTTATCATATGCGCTAAAAGAAAACAATCATAAATGGGAATAAATAAATCTCGCATAAATGATAAATGTCTCAAAACAATAATGAATATCTCTAATACAAGACAAATAATGAGTGATTTACAAGGAAAAAAGAAGGTACACCAAACCCTACGAAGCCCCCTAACGAACTAACATGCCTACAAAAGGCATCTTTGGGAATCTGTTTCATCAAAGGATCCACTACCATAAGGTCGGTGGGCATGTACTCTAATATCACCTCATTATTTGTTATGTTCTCTGATGAAGTTTATGCTATCATAGTAAACAGTCACAGGATCCGATGCATAAGGGACGACTCCAAGATTCTCAAAGAATCTCCTCAACAAGATAGCTTCTCGAACAAATGACGACACATCTACAAACTCGACTCCATCGTCGAAAAGAGTAATGTGAAGTACATTTCTTGCTACACCAAGTGATTGCACCACCACAGAAAAGAATGCATATCCCGAGGTCGACTTGAGCATCCCCCTAGTTACCTCCACAATCGCATCGAGCAACCAATTAATCGCAGAGTTGGTCTTAGGAAGAAGAGCTAGAGCTCAAGCTCAACGCTCTCGCGAGAGATAACATTTATAGTAACTACTTTTTAACCGTAAGTAAACTATGGAATAGCTAGTGAAAGCGAAAAGAGAATGTCGAACTCAAAAGCGAGTGAAAGCACCGCTTATGTTTAGGCGTATTGGTTTCGGTGAAAAGCCGAATAGAGAGTTTTCGCATGTCAAAATCAGAGGATTTTTATAGGTAGTCCACTCTGCATGACCTTGAATAATTTACACTATTGTTGGCTTGATTTTCATACATTTTTCACGAGGAGATCATGGCGGTAGAGCATTCCTTGATCGGAATCACCCCCGGACATGTAGTCCAAAGTACATTTGATACAACTCCAGATCCAAATGTGTGATAATCACTAGGATAAGGCAAATTGAGGCAAACCTCACAACTGGTTAAAAGGTTTTTTCGTAATCAATTCCCTCTTGCTGGGTGTAGCCCTTGGCTATTAGACGAGCTTTGTACTTTTCAATGGAGCCATCCACCTTGCGTTTGACTTTAAGAACCCACTTGTTACCAATAGCCTTTCGCCCTGGTGGAAGGTCAATCGAGTGTCAAACTTGATTAGTCCTCATGAACTCCATCTCATCTTCTATTGCAATCATCCACTTATTGCTTGTAGCAGATGCTAAAGCATCTCGATAAGATCAAGGTTCCTCATCATCCTACGCATAAGCTACAAAGGCATTCCCCTTAATCTCAACGAGACGACGTGGAATGTTCCCCCTATGACTTCTACGCATTTAAGGAACAGAAGACTCAAATAGAACTACTCGAAGGCATGTCACTCCCACAATCTACAAGAGCCTGAGGAATAGCCTCTTTAGTATCTATTGTACGAGTTGGGGTGCCCAAATATTCCTCCATCTCATAAAAGTTCATTTCCTTGCTCATATCACCTCTGTCATGGAAATTCATCTCAAGGAAACCCACATCTCGTGACTCTATCTCGGATACAGTCTCATCAGGCTGCTCTACAACGAACACATAGCCTTAAGAGTGTTCAGGATATCTTACAAAGACACATTTCTTATCCCTCGACCCACCTTCCTATGTTGATGAGAAGTGTTGTGCACGTAAGTTGTTATCTCCAAGACCGCATACAGCCCAATTCGGGTTTTCTGCCGATCCACATTTCATATGGGGTGGACTGTACTGATTTTGAAGACACACGATTAAGTATATACGTTGTAGTCAAAAATGCATCACCCTAATAGGAGATAAGCAAATTGGTCTGCACCATCAATAGACCTAACCATGTCTCATAATGTCAGGTTCCTCCTCTCCGCCACATAATTTTGTTGCGGAGTTCTAAGGATTGTCAGTTGCCTGATTATCCCTCTTTCTTCACGTAGTTCTTTAAACTGATCGGACAAATCAAGAAAATGTACCCGAAGCGCGTATTAGTCAACTATCATTGCGAGAAAGTAGGAACGTTCATGTCTTTCTTTCACATTCATAGGGCCACATATGTCTAAGTGAATGAGTTACAAGGGTGTTTCTACCCTAGTGGCTTTACTAAATGATTTTTTAGTTGATTTCCTTGCTAAACAATGTTCACAAGTGGGTAGATTGACCTTAGCAAATGGGCCTAAAAAACCTGCTCGAGCTAGCCTAGTCATTCTATCATGTCTAATATGGTCTAATCTAACATGTCATTGAATTGAATTATCATGATCATTTTCAACAAGTAAGGAATAAGAATCATTACTATTCAATAGTATCCAAAACCATAAAACCATAAGAAATAAAACCATATCCACATACATTCGTAATAAGCGAAATTATTACAGAATTGTTCTCAAAACTAACAGAGTATCCTAAAAAACGAAGTACTGATAAAACAGAAAATAAATTATGTCGGGCATTTGGCGCATAAAGTACATCATATAAGGTCAATGTTGAGCATCCTCGCATTTCCAGTTTATAGATGCCTAGCACGTCCACACTGCCCATGTATACTCTTCTGTCAACCAGAATGCGGCGGTATTCCACGAATCCACTCCGATCTCTAGCTATGTGATTCGTTGTTCCGGAGTCTACAATCCACATATGTAGAGAATGAGCAACAAAAACATTACTTGATACTAAGCATATAGATAGATTAGGACTAGGAATTACATTCTTCGTCTCAGTGCAATCATAAACGAAGTGTCCCACCTTGCCACAGTTCTAGCATGTCATCTTGGCCTTGTCCTTTTTACCAAAACCTCGCTTGTCCCTTTTTCGCCGACACCCCACCCACAACCCATTTAGCGTGAGAGATTAGCGAGTTTTTTCCCTTCTTGGACTTGAACCCTCAATGAGAGCTCGATTCAATTACATATGCCACGAAGGTCTTGATAACCTCAAGGCGCCACGCTTGAGCTCTGTGTGACGACGAATATCAACAAAAATTTTGACATTCTCATTATGGGTTATGTTGACCTGCATATGTTCCTAACTGTCGGGAATAGAGCGAACCACCGTTGAAATCTGTTGTTCGTCTAACAATCGAGTCCCATCGGATTTCAATTCTCAGCCTTGTCAACGAGGTGCCACTAAACTTTGTTTTGAGAGCTTCCCACATTTTATGCGTAGTTAAGTATTGTTCATACTCAAACAAAAAGTCATTGTTCATGCAGCTCAACAACGTTATGCGAGTGATACGGTCCTTTTTGCACCAACTTTCGAAGGCTGCAACCTTAATCGAATCATTTGCATGTTCACCCTCTAGTTTTATCATCTTGGACAGCAGAGTTTCTTCAACATCTTGCTCCTCAAAGACCATCCTGACTTTTCGGGGCCACACATCATAATTATCTCCGTCTAATTTATTTCCTTGGTTAAGGTCTACGATAATGTGTTTTGAAACCATTTCTGTTTTTGAATTAAAATAAGAGATATTTATTGTTCACAACAGTATAAAAGAGTCTTTGCAACATGAATCAAATTAACACAAAAATAATGTGACATAAATACAAAAGGGAGACTTAGCCACTTAGGAATCACAATCCGTATAAATGCCCAATAATTAAAATTTAATTTTTCAACGCATAAGACATATAATTGAGAAAATAATTTAATTAAATTACTTCTACCTAAATTACTCCCACTAAGAATAAGAATAGCATGGTAATTTAATTCCAAGCACAAACAATTAATATTTCAAAAATATTAACAAAAGGAGTTAAATAACAGGCAATATTACTCAATTAATATACCAAATATTCTATAAATGGATTAAAATGCTTCCAAAAAAAATTCAATAGTAGCTTAACATCAGAAAAGGTTACTGTAGTTTTCTGAAATTTTCTGATAATTATGCTAATTATCACAATTAATAAACTATTACATAATTAAGTTAAAAATTAACTAAAATTATCCAAATATATCAATTTCCCAAAAACTTCAGTGGATATATTAATTTTATGCCAATAATTAATTTCTGTTAAATTTTCAGAATTTAATAATCACAATAATTATTTATTAATTAATTTTCACTCATAAGATGATTAAAAAATCAATTTTTTGTAAAATTAAATTAAAAAATGCCAAATCGAGTCAAACCGCGGGTCGGAGTCGGGGTTAGACAAATGGACCAGGGCGCGAATCAGGGCGTGGGAGCATGCATCACACGCGCGCTACAAAAGGTAGTCGCGCATGGCACGAGCACTCGTGGGCAGATGGGCGCTTCGGGGCGCATTCATGCCACGCGCCGCCTTTTCAACCTCCGTTTCCGACGCGACTTAGACGGGTGTAATCGATTCAATTGGTTGGTTTTTACGGTGTGCTCAACCACCATTTTAGGAGTTACCATGTTGAGGGTGTAATAAACGTGAATCAAAATTTTCATAAATTCAATTTTGCGATCCAAACATCGACAAGCCATATCTCACTAAATATTTATACAAATCGTACATATAATATGTCGTTGGAAAGCTTACAAGACGTATTTACACATACATACCAAAATCACGTGAAACAAACAACTACACAAAAAAGTTATGGCCGATCAAAATAGGTAGTTCATCAACTAGGTTCCAAATCAATTTCAAATTACATAACCAATTGAACCCAAATTATGCGAGATGATAGGCTACAACATACCGATAATATTAGCCCTTAACAATAAGTGTAACGCAGTTGCCATTGATGATGTTTTTCAAACTTTTAAACATGCAATCATGGCATATTATGTAAGCAATTCATATACGGCATACATATGCTCGAAAAACACATGCTCTAATACCAATGAAGGATTAAATGCATGTATGCTTGCATTCGTTTACACATAAGTGAGAACCAAAGGCATACCTCTTAAAGTGTGTTAGCCTTTGGTGCGAAAAAAACTCGTGCAACCCAACAGTGTCTCCAAACTACAATCCTTGTGGGATGAGAACGGAGCTCAAATCCACGATTCATAACAACTAGGATTTAGTCGGCATTTGGGAGCTCTCAATTATGGCAGTATACTCTCTGTTTGGAATTTTAAAGACTCATTAATCTGATAGTTGAGGAGACGTGGGTATTAATGGTTGAAGTGGTTGAACCACTTCCCTACTTTTCCTCCAACTCTCAGTCAAGTTACGTTTAAAATTAAACGGCTTAATGACTTGGTCAATTGGATAACCTGATGTCAATAAAACAAATGAGTCGGACCCTCTATGGGTACCACATTTACATACTGAAAATCTAACATATTGTGTACTATCATTCCAAATCGAGGTAAGAGAACTAAATGTTGTACTGGTCCAACAATGTATAGATTTGCTTTGATAATGGCCAGCAAAAATATGAAAACAAAGAACCAATTAAAAAAGGCAAAACTAATGAAATACCCATTTGTAGTTGGCAAGTTTTATTGATTACGATTGAACTTTTAATTTTCAAATTACACCACTAAACTAATTATTATTTTGAAATTAGGTCATTTCGTTAAAAAAAAACGGACGTTAATTGTTTATCTACAAAACTAATGAATTACACCATTTAACTTTTAATTTTCAAATTACCCCATTAAACTAATTAAAATTATTATTTTAAATATTTTAAAATTATTATTATTTTCAAGAAAAAAAATATTAGGAACTTTTTTATCATTAAATGAGTAAAGTTTCATAAAATATAGATTTAAAAAAATTAAAGCAATTTTAAATTAAATTAATGTCTACTTAATTTTTTTTAACAGAATGACCCATTCTTAATATTATAAATTTTAAAACAAAAACTAAAATTAGAAATTAAAATAAAAAAAGGTAAAACATAAATAAAAAAGCTGATTCAATTTTTAAAAATATAAATTAATAAGTTTTATAAATAAATATTATTTTCGGGAAAAAATTTGGAAAAATTTTCATATTTTAAAAAATGAGTAAAATTTTATAAAATATAGATTCAAAAAAATAAACTTTATTTTCAAAAGAAAAAGAATAGAAATTTTAATTTTTTTAAACTCAAGAAGGTTTCATAAAACTTAATTTTTTTGGATCTATATTTTATGAAACTTTACTCATTTTATGGAAAAATTAAAGTTTCTAATATATTTTCTTGAAAATAATAATTAATTTTAAAATTATTTAAAATAATTATTTTTTAATTAGTTTAATGGGGTAATTTGAAAAATTAAAAGTTCAATGGTGTAATCAATAAAACGTACAACTACGTTAGATAATTCATTAGTTTTGTAGATAAAAACTTAAAGTTCGTTTTTTTTTTTAACGGAATGACTCAATTTCAAAATAATAATTAATTTAGTGGGATAATTTGAAAAATTAAAAGTTCAATTGTGTAATTAGTAAAATCGCCAACTACTGATGAGTATTTCATTAATTTTGCAAATTAACAAGAATGCAAAATAATTGCAAATGACCAGCCATATAAGAATGCACAAGTACACACAGGGGCGGATCTATGCCTGGGGCAGGGGTGCACCTGCCCCCATTGAATTATTCTCCACCTAAACCCTTTGGATAAAGAGAGAGAGATTTTGCAAAGTGACCCATCTTCCAAACCCTAGTCGAAGAAATTACCCCTGCCTCATCACGAATTATTCAAATTTCGACAAAGTGTTCTAAAAATCTCCGCTTTAGATTCGCTTACGGCACTAGGTTAGGCCTCGACACCTCGCTGTGCCCAGCGGCAAAAAAATCCCTCCAGGAAATTAGGCGAGGCCTAGGCGGAGAGTTTTTTATTTATTTAATAACTACCCAAACCAGATCTTGAAATATTTATTTTTCTAACGATTTACCATATTCATAATGTAGGTTGTAGCATATCAAATCACAACAAAAAGTGAACAAAATCAAGTCAAAATGGATAATTTTATTATAGTTGTAATTTTTTAAACTTGTACCAACTTCAAATTATATAAATGATGATACATTTGTAATATTTAGTTTAATTCAATATATTTCTTAAATTTATGTTTAGTTTCTTAAGTTTTAATATTGAATTGAATTCTTGAAATTTTAAATTTTATTATTTAATAGCAATCTTATTTATGAATAAAACTAAAACGTTAAAGATATGTTTGAACTTTGAGCAATTGCATGTTTGTGTTTGAACTTTGACATTAGCAATATGGATATGTGGTTGAACTTTAAGCAAAGGTATTTATTATCTTTATTATAGATTGTTTTGCTTTATATTATTGTTTTGTTCGGATAAATATAAGATAAAATATTAAAATTGACTTAAAATAAAAAAATTCGTCTAGGCCCCCTAGGCACTAGGCCCCTCCCACCCGCCTAGCGCCTTTTAGAACATTGAATTTCGAAAATGATTTCACTATTCGTCATAATTACATCCCCGCAACCGCCGCCTTCTTTAATTTCCGGCAGCCTTTTATTCTTCTTCATCGGAACCCTCTCCGCGTCTGGATACGTTAGAGATACTATTCAAAATTGGGTTTGTGACGATGGTTTTAGGGTCGTTGGGGTGGAAATTGGCAACGGGTCGTTGGGTCTGAGTAGTTTCTCACTTTGATATGGTTAGTGCTTCCATTTTGACTTGTTATTTGGTTATATTTGGTGGTTTACATGTTATTCTTGCCCTGATTTTGGATGGTAATCTTTGCAGGTGGAATTTCATGGCTGATTTGGGGTTGCTTCCTGCCGGATTTCATGGTCATCGGTGGTCTCTCAGGCTGTGGTCAGGCTGTGGTCGAGGTGGTCATCCGGTGATGCACTGTAGGCTCCTCACATTGCCTGCTGCAGTCTTGGGCAGGATGTTGTTTGGGCAGTGTGCAATTGGGGCCCACGGTCAAATTGCTACACTTATTTTGTGGATATCTTTTTGGCCCACGGATGATAAACTATTGAATGCTTTGGTTTCAAATTGTGTAGGCCCCATGGGGTTTGTATTTTGGGCAGTTCAGCATGTCTTTGTAATCTAAATATTTTTATATGTTCTTTTTGCCTAACCTCGGATTACGAGGAAATTGAACTTAGGTTAGATAATTGATTTCCTAGGCTTGTCTAGGCGTCTTAGTACTCTCGGGAGAAGTGGACTATGCTCTGATTTTTATTGTAATATATAAAAAAAATTGCATTTTAATATATAAACAAATTTAGCAAAAAAAACTACAATTAGTATTCTTAATGGGTTTTTTTTTTTTTTGCGAATTTGACCCCACTGAACTCTGCAGTTAGATCCGCCCGAGTACACATAAAAACATACAAACAGAGAGAGGTTAGAAAAGGTCCATAAACACTGAATTATAAAAATCTAGTTATCTTGTATTTCTCTATACCACAATATCATATTAAATTTATATGTTAAATGTTATGCCACAATATCAGATTAAATTTATATGTTAAATGCTATGAAATATATATATACCTGAATATGAAAATACGCATGAAGACAACAGCATCCAAACCCGAGATTGACAAAAGTTCTTCTTCCGAGGTCTGCCATGCCCTTCTCACCCAACTGGTAGAAGGTAATAATCTTTCCAAGTTGAAATCACTTCTCTGTGGAGATTTTCCTTCAATAACCAATCGTGGTGCATAAACATCGGCATTACCTGGCTGTTTTCTCAATATAGAATATAGAGTAAAAACAAAAGCATAAAGGCCAAGATTGATTCCAACAGAAGTTAAAAGAGCAGAAAGAATCATTCCTGCAAATTTGCAGTCTGCTGGTCATCCACACAAACTTATCACCACTAACTCAGCTGTAAATAAATAAGAGAACTCAGAGGCGTCAGATATAGATCAGCTAATTTTAAAATTTAGAATTCCTTTGAGCTACATATAACCTTTCACAATTGACATAAGGTAAAGAAACACTAAAACATAATCAAAACAAGACATTTAATAGTCAATATCCTTGAGAGTTAAATAAATCCTCTTCTCTTTCTCTTGTTCTTTCTTTCTTCGAATTGCTTTATCTTCTTAGAACAAGTAGACGGGAAATCATTAACTCATAAATTTCAACATCAACAACAATTCACGCTGCTTTAAAGCAGGTATGTGTACACTATTAAATGTTGGTGCATCTTTAGATTCAAATTCATCTAAAACCCAGATTTGCTAGTTTTTCATATTTTTCAACCTCAACGAACTCATGTATTCCCATATTTACATTTGACTGAGCTAACTTTATCAACTTGATCGGGTTCTCTTTTTCTCTTCCTTTTCTTGTTGGTGGACACTTTCTTTCTTGCCTAACTTGGGCCTGACATTCAGTTTCGTGTAAGGAGTTGAGATCTGAATTCAATCCTTACTCACAATTAACCAAACTCTTAAGAGAATTATGAGAAAATCACAGATTTGAGAGATATTAAGAGAAGAAAAGAAGATTGAGATACAGAGAGAAGTAGAGTAGAGAGAAGAGAGAAGAATTGGAATTTAAGAGAGAAACAAAACAATTCATTTCATACATTGCTCAATGACATTCCATGTATTTAAAATGAAAATAGATGTGAAATGGAAATTACAATTATATCCTTCTAAATCCACTCTACGATTCTTGACACTCCACTCTACAATTCTTGAGCTCCACTCTACGATTCCTTACAATCCCTTCCCCTTAAAAGGTCCTTGTCCTCAACAACGGAAAGTTGGAAATCTAGCATGTATATCAAACCAAGTCTCCCAAGTAGCTTCAGAAGGCAGAGTGTTAGACCATTGAATTAACACTTCAGTAACAGGTGCATTATTCTTCTTTACCAATCTACGATCAATGACTGCAATAAGCTCAATAATGAACTGTCCATGATCATCTACTGATGGCAAGACAAAGCAACACTTGTGCTAAAACACCAATTTTTTTCTTTTAAAGGGAGACATGGGAACACAGGATGAATTTTGGCTTGAGGTGGTAGCAACAACTTATAAGCTACAGATCCAATTCGTTCAAGCACTTGAAATGGCCGATAACATTTTGAATCCAACTTAGAGTACTTAGCCTGTGTCATAGAAATTTGCTTGTAGGGTCGAACTCTTAAGTATACCATATCTCCCCACAGCAAAGACCCTCTCCTGCCTATGTGCATCCGTATAATTCTGCATCCTACATTGAGCCTTAGCCAAATTATCTTTCCAAGAGTTGTAACAATTGATTCCTAGAAGCACAAAACTGCCTAGCTGTAGGATCAGAAATCTGGCCATATTGATGGAAAGAAATGTGGAGAGCTGCATAACCATATAAAGCCTGAAAAGGAGTAAGTTGGGCACCATTGTGATAATGGGTGTTGTACCACCATTCCGCAAGTGACAACCATTCACTCCAACCCTTAGGTCTTTAACTACACATTCATCTTAAGTAAGTCTCCACACACTGATTCAATTTCTCAGACTGACCGTCACTTTGAGGATGGTAAGATGTGCTAAGTTGCAAACGAGTACCCAATGATTTAAACAATTACTGCCAGAAATGCCCAATAAAATTTTTATCCCTATCTGAAACTATTGATGAGGGTAATCCATGCAATTTATGAATGTTGTCAAGGACTATAGTAGCTATATCACTAGCGAAGAAATGGATGCTTCAACCCCAAAAATGAGCATATTTGGTGAGTCATCTATGACTACCAAAATAGAAGTATACCCATGAGAATTAGATAACCCTTCAATAAAATCCATGGCAATATACTTCCATGGTGTTTCATGAATAAGTAAGGGTTGTAACAACCCAGGAGTAGCACTAGTTTCATGTTTTCTTAGCTGACAAACCTCACATTCTTTTACAAATGTGATCACATCGGACTTTAGAGAGTGGGCCAATAAAAATATTGAGATATCCTTTCAAAAATACCTCTACGCCATGAATGGCTCCCAATGGGAGAACTGTGAAATTCTTGTAAAAGTTTGAGCCTTACCTCTGAAGAGTTTCCCACAACCAACTTACCCTTATACCGCAGCCTTCCATTCACAAAAGAATAATCAGGTACTGAGGAAGGACTCGGTACTAATTGAGAGATAGTTTGTTGCAGGTCTGCATCAGTTGCCCATGTGTTTGACTACATCTTGAACCCATTTAGGCATTATTGTAGTGAGCTCAGCAATTTTGAACACCAGTTTCCATTCCACACATAGGATTTTCAACAAATTGCCTAGACAATCCATCTGCTGCTAAATTCTCCTTTCCTTTCTTGTACCATATCTCGTAATCTAGTCCCATGAGCTTGGTAATCCACTTTTGCTTATTAGTAGTAGTAATTCGTTAAACCAACAAATACTTGAGACTTTGATGATCTGTTTTAATAATGAATTTGTTGCCCACTAGATAATGTCTCCATTTTTGCACCGCATATACAACAGCCATCAGTTCTTTCTCATAGGTCGATAATCACAAATGCTTAGGAGCAATGGACTTGCTTAGAAAAGCAATTGGTCTTTCCCTCTGCATTAACACTGCTCCTATACCAATACCACTAGCATCAATCTCTACTACAAATGCAATGGTAAAATCAGGCATAACTAAAACTGGAGCATTAACCATAGCTTGTTTTAGATTGTCAAAAGTTGCCTCAGCCTCGGGACTCCATTGGAACTGATCTTTCCTTAACATGTCAGTTAATGGCTTATTAAGAAAACCAAAATGCTTAATAAATTTTCAGTAGTATCCTGTTAAACCCAAGAATCCTCTTAAACTCTTAAGGTTCATGGGCTTGGGCCACTTAACCAAACATTCCACCTTAGTTGGATCAGTTGATACTCCTTCAAAAGTAATGATATGACTAAGGTATTGTACCTTTTGTGTAGCAAAGGTACACTTCGACATTTTTGCATACAATTCATGTTGCCTTAACAACTGCAAGGTCATTTCAACATGTTCCAAATGAGACTCATAAGTGGGACTGTAGATTAGAATATCATCAAAGAAAACCAAGATGAATTTCCTCAAATAAGGAGCAAACACAGTATTTATGACTCTGAAAAGTGGTTGGTGCATAAGTTAATCCGAACGACATTACTTTAAATTCATAATGACTTCAGTATGAGTCCTATAAGCGCTTTTTAAGAATATCCGAATGATGGACTCTAACTGTAATATGACCTCAAATCCAACTTAGAATACTATTTTGCACCATGAAGCTCATCTAATAACTCATCAATTGCAAGATGTAGGGAACTTATCCTTAATAGTAACATCATTTAGATCCCTATAATCAATACACATTCTCCGTGTGTTGTCATGTTTTTAACCAACAAAACTAGGAAAGCAAATGGACTACTACTGTTTTAGATAACCCCAGTCTTTAGTAAGTCAACAACAATTTTCTCAATTTCTGATTTCTGAACATGAGGGTATCTGTAGGGCCTCAAATTATTCAGTTGACTACCCTCCTTCAAGTTAATATGGTGATCATGCGATCTCACAGGAGTTAAACCTTGTGGTTCTACAAATATATCAGAAAATGAAGCTAACAACTCTTGCAGTTTAGGACAAAAGGATTCATAGGACTGCACTCCTCACACTCCATAATACCATAGAGATACCCAAAAAAACCATGGGAAGTTGTTTGTAACACCTTGAATTCTCCGGAATTCATAAGGTGTATAGTAGGGGTAACATCTGTGTTTTCCCCTTGCAATGTTACTAATTCCTCGTTTTGATAAAACTGAAGTTGTAATTTATTGAAGTCAAAAATAACTGGACTCACAGTTTTTAACCACTGAACCCCAAGTACTGCATCAACTCCTCCCAAAGGAAGTATCCTCATCTCAATAGTTAAGTCCAAATTCTGAACCTGCCATTTGAAATCAATACACACTTGAATGTTGTGTACCTGGAAACCATCAGCCACACACACTGTTATTGGATTAGTATCCTCAAGCTTGACCTTAAGTCTCTTAGCAGCTTGTGAATCCAAAAAATTCCCAGTACTTCCACTATCAATAAGGATACTCACTGGCTTATTATTCATTTTTCCTTGCACTCTAATAATGTTGTTTGTACTGTGGCCTGACAGAGCATGTAAAGTTATTTTGAACATCATCTAACTTACCTTCCTGTAACAATGTATTTCGCTCTGCCTTTGGCACCAACTCCGGTTCACACACAGTTTGTTCATCTGAATCCAAATTTAGTTCATCTGTCTCGGAAGGTATCATCATAAACAAGTGAGGTTGCTTGCATACATGTCCGAGACCATAAGGTTCATCACATGAAAAACACAGGCCTTTCCTCCTTTTCTCAGAAATTTGTTCCCTGGTCAAGTTCCTAATAGGTAAGGATTTTTTAGGTTCAACTGTATTAACTCCCATTCTATTATCTGCATTAGTATTTCCAGAATTCCCCATTCCTCCACCACTAGAAAACCTTTGCCCACCAAATGCTACCATAGAAGTTTTGCTTGCCAAATTAGTGTTAGTAGAAGGTCTAAAAACAGCACTGCTCCTTTTGATCCAAGCTTCTAATTTGGCTTCCTCAACTTTAGCTAAACGAATTGCTGCCTTAAGAGTTGTAAAACCCAACTCCTGAATACCTAATTGAATCTCCTCACGTAAGCCATCAACAAAACCGTCAATAAAAAATTCTTTATTCAATTTAGAATTCTTTATTAAAGCCCAACCCTGAGCTCTTCAAATCTAGCTCTATATTCATCCACTGTTCCTGTTTGTTGCAATTTTTTGAGTTCAGCTATGGGATTAACTTTAATCTCAGGACTAAATCTAGCCAACAGTTCATCAATTAACCCATTCCATGTCAATTCAACTCCACTTTCAACAAAACTAGAGTACCAATTCTCAGCTTCTCCCTCTAGGTGCATAGTAGCTAAGTAAAGTTTCTGATTCTCAGCAACATTATGATGAGAGAACAATTTATTACATTTCCTAATCCATGACCTAGGGTTAGTACCATGGAATTTAGGAAATTCAAATTTGATCGTATGAAATATTCCTTCAGTGATTCTTGAATGAAGAAACACCACCTCCATAAGATCCAAGGATGATTCGATGAGATGCTTTGAGTTGAATGTGGGAAACCATACCTGAAGGCTGTCTGTCAGCTCCAGATGGACTCAAACCTTGTTTCTAATTCTGAGTTAATAACATAGCTTCAAATCCTTTCAACATTTGTTCCAATTTCTCATCGAATCCTCTCTTCAATGTTTCCACAGAAGATTGCAGCTGATTTAGTAAATCATGAACGTTATTCTCCAAATTAGTTAATCGTTGATTATTAGTAGTCATGGCCGCCGATCGATCTTGCTCTGATACCAAATGTAAGGAATTGAGATCTGAATTCAATCATTACTCACAATTAACCAAACTCTTAAGAGAATTATGAGCAATTAACCAAACTATTAAGATAATTATGAGAGAAAAGAGAGATTTGAGATATATTAAAGAAGAGAAAAGAGAGATACAGAGAGAGAAGTAGAGAGAAGATTGGAGTTTTAGAGAGAGAAACAGAACAATTTATTTCATACATTACTCGGTGACATTACATGTATTTAAAATGAAAATAGAAGTGAAATAGAAATTACAATTATATCCTTCTAAACCCACTCTACGATTCTTGACACTCCACTCTACGATTCTTGAGCTCCACTCTACAATTCCTTACATTTCGAATGAAAATTAATGAAGTAGGAGAGAAAAAGCATTCAATCAATCAAATTCTGCTTCCGAGATGAAGCATTCCAGTTGTTATTTGATTTTCAAGTTAGAGCTTCTTGATTAGTTTTATCTTTTCTTCAATGAATGGAAGACCTTTCTTCGTACGATACCTATGACTGATCTATTCCTACTCTTTCTTTACTGAAGAAATAAAGCTAGCGATCGGAAGCCGTAAGCTTGGACATGCTACCTATGGTAGTTGCTATTAATCCGGTAATCCCGCATATGCATTACTATGGTCTTCCCTATCCACTGGAAACTAGCTCATAAGAGTGGATTAAGAAGCAGACAAAGAGAGAGGCAGGGAAGACCGCTAGGCGTTAGCTCTAATTTGATGTTGTTAAACTGTAGGCTAGGAGAGGGACTCAGTTGGCGATAGTTGCCATGTCCGTCGCACAGAAGATGCTAGCACCTGACGATTCCAAACGCACGAAACCGAACAAAAGTGCAAGATTGGTACGAATAACATAGTTTATGAACAAACCCACACCGGTGGACTAATGATTCCCGAGAAAGTTGAGGAAAATATTATAGTATATAAACGTCTACAAATAAATAGAAAATCATCGGATAGCATATATATCTCATCAGCAAAATACAAACTACTCTACCATTGGAATTCGACACATTTTGTTGAACATTTGTATAATTTCCTTAAAATTTTCTCCTCCAAATAAAAAACAAAGGCTATTAATACCTGCTTCATAAAACGGTTTTCTTCAACCACACCGGCACACACATATATAGATAGATATAGAGGAGCTTGAATACCTTATCAACCAGAAACGCGATTTGATACGGAGAGATTAATTGGGGGAAATATCTGCGAACGCTGAGACACTGAGTGAGCTCAACTCGGAACTTGATATTCTTGGTTAAAAAAGTTTTAATCCCACTTTCCTAGTTCGTGTAAATTGCAAATCTATCCCTTTTATTTGTCATATTTTGTAAGAATGTTCTCTAAATTTAATTTTTTAGCACAAGTCTCCTTCATAACTCATAAGTATAGTCATATAAAACTACTGTCCTAATTTTAAGCTGACTCATTATCTAACCTACTCAGATACATCCTTCTTTTAGTAGACGGATCGAATGTCATTTCAAAATTATTATATATATAGAACCGTCGTCTTAGCTTTTAACGACGAATAACCTATATGTGACGAAACAAGAATCTCTATAATTACTGTCATTAAAAGGGTATCATGCAAGATATCTTAAATAAATAAGTAAACTTAAGATTTGGACCGTATAAAACTATTCCTTCATCCCTCTTCCATTGATAATAAATATAATTTTGTTAATTGAATTTGACAAAAAAAGGCTAACATATATTATTTTGTTGTGTAAATTAAAGTTATTATTGTGTTAATTTATTTAGTCATCATATTTCAAGGCGCCAATCAAATTATCCGCTCTATTTGCTACACTAATTTAAACTCTAACGACTACTTATAACTTTAATTTCACAAAATATTTGGTTGAGATGAATTTTAGCATTAATTTAAAACTCATGATTTGATTAAGACAAATTCAAACCCTAATTTGAGACTTCTTAGCTCCCATTTGTCCCTTCTTAATTGTAAATGCGATTTTTGTTGCTTTCAAATAGATCCCATAATGACTATTATAACCTTACTTTAAGAATGAATAATATGTTAACATTTTTTGTCAAAAAATAATTTTTTAACAAAAAATCAATTTTTAATTGACAAAATGAGTTGGAAGAACAATTTTACACAACTAATATATCTATGCGAGATGTTTGTACTAAGAAAAAATTTAAGGAATATTTTTGTAAAAATATAACAGGTAAGAGAGTTAGATTTCCAATTTAGGGGGTGTTTGATAAAAACTGAATAAAAAAATTTGTTTGATAATTGACATGTCTGAAACATTTGAATGACAAAATTTTATTATTTTACCCCCTCTAACGAAATTCAACATTATTGTAAATTTATTTAATATTACTTAATATAATAGTTAATATTTTTTGTAAGACCCCAGCTTTTATAAATAAAGTTGAATTTTCTATAAATATTATTTTTGAATATTATGGAATAAATTTGATATAATGTTATAGTTGTGGGTAATATTTAGAAATTTTGCAAAAGTATGCAAGTTGTTATAAAATATTCGTTTGTGGGAATATTCTTTT